>JAQGBZ010000646.1:0-23297 GCA_034687125.1 Neelides folsomi
TCCCACTAAAGAAACTCTCAAGAGCGTCTTGGTTAAGATGACTTGATAATAAATAAGTCAATGGGAATGTATTGCAAGTTCTTTAAAAAGTTAAAGATTTAATTGAAATTATAAACCTAACTTGAAATGGTAAAAGACCTTCACGATCAACATTTATTGACACATTTTCATATTTACGCTTTTTAGAAATGTATCGACACCTCATAGTTTCCATTAAAAAAATGAGCTTCTCCAACGCCACATTCTGCTCAGCTATGTGATTTTCATAACCAGATTTGAGGGGATTTCTAAAATCAATAGGTACTCTTGAATTTAATACATCGAAGCTGTCGTTTATAGTTTTTATAAAATTGGCAATAGCGGGATTTGAAGGAAATTGTATTTTTGTCAATGCAGAAACTCGATTTGATAGTAATTGTGCGACTGGTCTAACCCTCAACTTTTCGGCCATCTTAACATTTATCATATTATATGTAAGATTAGGACATAATTTTAATTCAGAGCCATTTCCCATTAAAAGAGTTCAAAAGTTCTTTTATCAATTATTGTTCCATTTTCAAGTTTTACTCTTTTATCTAGTATGTGGTTTCTAACCAATTTTAGCATGTGCGGAGGATCAGCAAACATAAACATTTCTTGATTTATCAAAGGGATTGAGAAAAGAAACTTGATTTACATTAATATTTAATGAATTCCAAACCGCTTTGTTATCAGGACCAAAATCACTGGTGACGGAATATACCAAAAAGCCTGATTTTTCTACAGCACAAATCATCTCAAATAGTAAATCTTTTGTAATAGGTGTATTATAATTATATATATCGACTGTTTCCAATTTTTGTACAAACTTCTTAGCAAAACTACTTGAACTTTTGAATGAGAAATGATTTGATCCACCGATGTATCATGAATGAAAGCGGAGTCAGTTGACATTTCGTCGAAAGAGATTGAGCACGTTCGTTCAATTTCATTTAGTTCTTGAGTGATTTTTCAATATTAAGAGGACATCCCAGAGAATTCCCTTTTTACAAGTAAAATTCCTCGTCCAGTTTCTAATTGTTCTTTGGCACGAGAAAGGAATTTTCTAAATGATTCTTGCTGTCTCATACGTTTTTAATGAGACACTTCGAAGTGCAAGAGATTTAACGATATCACTTGAAGTCCATTTAACTTTCTTATCCCCTTTCAATACTTTCATTTGTGCTGGTGAGCAAATTGAATTAATGTTGTTCGTTCATTTCCCTTTGATAGTGTTGAAATTCGTTTCCTTAGGCAAACAATTTGTTTTAAAAGATTTGAAATCTACAAGTCTCGCCGCGTGATTTTCTCTTTGAGATTTGCATTTGACTTTGAAACATATTAATTAAAATTGTAAATTATATGTATATTATATTTAAAAATAATACTTGATTAATTAGTTGAGAATTATTTTAAAATTAAATTAAATCACTTTAAATTATACCTTTGCAATCGGTTAGGGTCGACCGTGTACTTGAATTACAATCTTCTATTCTATCATCTCTAATTTGAACTTCAATATGTGTAAAAAAGTATGTATTATACTAAAAAGTAAAAAAAGTTTTAAAAGTTTTACTTATTTTTAAAGGTATATATTTTATTTTTACCTAAATCATTTAATATTCCTTTCATTTTCCGTTTTAATAATCGTTCAGTTCTTTTCTTGTCTGGCCTCTTGAGAATTTCACTGTATTTAAATATCGAAGGAATTGCATCTCTTTTCAAAATTCTTCTTAAAGGAAGTCCTAATAATTCATTCTTGAGATCTCTTTCAAAGTCTTCTTCAATGAAGTGTGCAGAACATATTCTTGATTTGTGAGGATTAAAAAGTTTGCCCGCTCGTTTGCACTTTGATACCCAAATCTTAAATCTTTCGCCTAACTCTTTTGGAAACTCATGGAACGATATGCCAATATTCTTTTTAAATATATTCTTACAATCGGCGACTGCACAATTAGATGGCATATTATTTAAAACTTTTAAATCACTTAAAATAATGAAAGTAAACTCAAAATTTCAAAAGGTAAATGAGAAATGAATGAGCGGATTATGTGGGAAATTCAAATGTATGGGCGCGTTACGTCACAGTGAGGATGGTTGGAAGAAATGAAAAATCCCTATTCCTATTGCCGCAGCTTGATAGTATTAATATAATAAGTTAATAATTATTAATCTTTATTGTTAGTAAATTACCTTAAGATGTGTAAGGAAGTTTGCTATTGAAGATAATTCCCCAGATTTGAAGAATTTTGTTATCTTTACACAATTTACAACGGGCTTTTACTTTACCATTAGATTCTGAAGATTCAACAACAAAGAATGTCCCATCCAAAATCACAGGAAAAACTTGATCTTTTTGATTTTCCAAACTGACTTGAGTTGTCATATCGTTAATGATTAAAGAGGAGAGTTAGAATTTTATGTTTATTGACAATAATAGAAAAATTAGAACATTTAATTAGAAATAATTAATGAATGATGAAATTCGACAATGCTACATGCAATAATTTTGTAAGAGAGCGGTTTTATAAACGTGTTCTATCAGGATTCTTTAAATTTCGTTAAATATAATGGACATGCGTGAAAAGTATCTTGTAACTTTTTGTTCATAAAATTTTCAAAAGCTATAAGTTACGTGAAGATACTTGTATCCTGTCCAGCTATGTCCATAAGACGATTAGTAAATAATAAACTAAAACTAAATTGTTCAAGAATTGGAATTGTTAAATTTGAAATTAGATGATAATAATACTCAAATTGATAATTGGAAAAAGTAATTAATTGGGCTTTAAAATAATACTACATTATTGGAAATTTGATATTCATTATTTCAACTACTATTCAGTTTTCCCTTGGATTAACATTTTTAACATTTAATTACACAAGATTACAATTGTATTAATAATTGACCTCTTAGCCAATTTCCGAGAGCTTAAAAATTATCCATTAAAAGACAATGAATGAAAATTCATTTAAAAACAAAATGCTTGTAGTTTAAAAAAGAATTAAAAATAATTTCTTCACTTATTGGATGTACACCTCTAATTGAATAATTAAATTGTAATAAACTTAATTGTAGTTAACTTAATTAGATCACAATTACAATCTATTCATTTAACATAATAAAAAAGAGGTGATAAAATGGATCACGTGTGTAAAATGGTAAAGTGCAAAAATTAGTAAATCGGGTCACAATTTTTTTGTTTCATAAAGTTTAAGAAGTCCCGGACGGCTGGGTTGGATTTTTC
Source organism: Neelides folsomi (assembly GCA_034687125.1). Classification (NCBI taxonomy): domain Eukaryota; kingdom Metazoa; phylum Arthropoda; class Collembola; order Neelipleona; family Neelidae; genus Neelides; species Neelides folsomi. The sequence goes on from JAQGBZ010000646.1 coordinate 3,267, forward strand.
GGATCTCCCAAATGAATTTCCAATTTGCTGCAAAGTCTTTCACAATACGAACGCAAATCCACGCCAGCCCCTTTGATATAAAAAATCATTTAATTAATTTTAATACATTTAGTTAATTCAATGTTCCAATTACTAAAATTAAAATTTATTAACTTAAAAATTAATTAATGGTTAAATTTTAAAGTTATTTCATTGGTAGACACTCACTTGTAAACGACACAAATTCTTCATTACAGCTGTAAACCATCGAGTTCAATTTGTACTTGATCGTCCCAAGATCCATTGGATTTTTTATCATCTCGTGATAATCAGGAGCCTGATGAAAATAAATTTAAAAAATATTAAATTAAAAAATGATCTAATTAATATTAGCTTGTTTTTTCCTTGATCTGGATATTATAATTAAATCTAATGGTAATTATTATTAAAATTACCTCTGATCTTGACACAGGTTTTCTAAAAGGCCAAGCATCCGAATGTTTCAATAAATCTAAAATGAGTCGGTCCAACATCACATTATCCAATTCAGAATGATCCCCAAAATTCCCACATAATTGCTTTTAAACTAATTTAGGGTAATTTCAGTGTCAAAGTTAGCGTTTTTCTCAGCGAAACGCAGAAAAAATGAAAAAAACTTGATCTTGGGACGTTTAACGATTCACGCCGTCAATTAATTTAATTTAATTTAATATAATTAATTTAGAACCACCCGGCCCACCAAAGATCTACATGGCAGTGAAAAACATCACGGTTGGTCAAATGCAACGCCTGTCCTGCACGTCAACTGGTGGCCACCAGTCGGCAAACCTCACATGGTACAGAGGAAAAAACAAGGTGAGGAATTGACCATTTTTGACATCTTTACAATTTAAAAAATACCACAAAGCCCATCACTTTTCTGTCTTTGGGCTTTTGAAGTGATGGATGGGGCGAAACATGTGGAATTTGAATTTTTTTAAATTTTATTGGACGAGGCGTTTTATACCTGCCAAGCCACCGTGTTTCGAAGTACGACTCAGAAAATGTGAGAACAAAAGAAGTAGTCATTTTATTTATTTGTATTATTTTTTCAAATTCGCTCGAAATAACTTTAAATCATCATTTGAATTTACCCAAAGTCGAAAATTGCAATATTGAATTGCTAAAATGGAACCCCACATTTGAAATCTTTGACGATTTGCACAGACGCCTCCAATTGGATTTTAACCCAATGACCAATTATCAATTAGTTATTTTAAAAGACAATGGGTATGTTCATTTCAACTTTAAATATTGGCTTAAATTCCAAAATGCTTCTCAATTAACTCTACTGAAATTCAATTTCTGCTTTATGCATTTCACATCAAATCCAACTGATGAAATGTTTGTTAATTGGATAATGGAAACCATGTTTTATTCCACCAAAGTCGATCTTTATTTCATATATTTCGACGACGAATTTTATTTTCAAAATCAATTTGTGAATAGAAATTCGAATTATGAAATTTTGGAGCGTGATTCAAATTATTTGTTTCCGATGGATATAAAAATATTTTTTATTTTAAACAGCCAAAATCAAATTTCCGTTTATTGTTATTATTGTCCTCTGAGGAGAAAATTAATCAAAGTGGCTTCTGAATTTGATAAATTTTACCATGAAATAAATTCAAAGGGGAAATTGAACTCAATAAACATAATTGGAACAATTTTATGATCAATATGAATTATTATTTAATCCAAATTGCTGTCACTACTTCTATTGGTGTAATCCTTGGGCCCATATTATCCAAGTATTAACGGAAAAATCCAATTTAACAAACATATAAAATAGGATACTGAAAATTATTAATTGAAATGATGAATCTGAATATGTTTCATTATCTTTAAAACTCAATATACGAATTTTTCTTGTAATCTTCATATACGTGTTTAAACATAATCTAGATTCCGAAGATTTCTTGATTTATTTTTAATATTTTTTGTTGTTTCTATAATTTTTTATTTATTTGATTCGATCAATGAAAAGTTCCAACTTTAAATTAAAAATCAATCAAAAATCAGATTAAGGTATTATATTTATTAATTTAAATTTAAAGATTACAAGAAAAATTTTGTCAAAAACTTTTTTTATATTCTAGGGAATCAAGTCTCTTATATATCAGCATTGATCTAATCAATTCTGGTTATTATCAGGGAATGATCTATCATTACAGAAGACGATGCAAATCACAAAATGTTAGGCCAATATTGACAAATCTAATCAATCTTGATTTCCAAAATTTTAAAATCAATAACATTAATTTATATTGAATTGAATAGTAACTTAAGTTGAATACTTTGAAATAAAATAAACAAGTGAATTATCAAATGAAAATTGTCATTCTCAAGACAGTCATAAGTATTCGTATTCATATCATTATTTAATCATTATCAAATGCCCAATCACTACCATATTAAACTATAAAATATATAATATAATCATAATATACCAGCATAATTAATTATAAATTCGTCATTTTATTTGCAAAAGGGACAGAGTTCTGATGAATTCATTTTCTCTTGTTTACCGTGATCTCATCAACTTACTACATAAGAGAAAATATTATTAACAAATACGCAATTTTATTATAATTTTTGGTATATAACTCCAGGTAATTTATATGTAACTAGTACATTGGAAAATACAGACAAACGACATGTAATATACATACCATGACCATGTTAGATTTAACTTAAATTCAATTTTGAAGCGGGCGACCTTGTAATGTATTATTGTAATATAAAAAATATTATGAGCATATTAAGTATATGTTATTTATTAGTGTTAAATACATACTGGTATGTAGGTATGCATAGATAAACCACGTATAATTTTATTGCTTTCATATCTTTCTATCAGAGCTTCAGAGCTTGGGCACGTGTTTATATAAATTACCACAATTTTGTTTAATTTTCAATAGGATTTTATAGTACATATTTATTAGTACAATTTCATTAAAGGTTCCTTTTAATTAATTTTAAAAAATGGAAATTTCTGCAGAAGTTTATAATGTTGTTAATCAGCCACAAACAATAGACGCCATTGAGATTGCAAGAACCTTAAGTGAAAAAAGGTAAAACTTAATTATATTTAATGGGGGTATATAATCCAATTAAAATCATTAGGAATCAAAATTAAGTCATATTATCTTGTCCTATTCCTATCATCTTTAATTAAACATATTGTTCGTTAAATTACTCCACTAATTGTAATTAAATACAGCACGACGGCACGACGTATTTTGCAGGTTTAGCGCAGTCTCATTTGAATGATAATTTATGAATAAAGAATGACGTCTATGGTCGGTAGGCTTTAAAACTGACGTTTCCGTTTCCTTTCCGGACGTTTCATGCAAACGGAACATCTCTCTACTCTGTACAGACGGTACTGTCCCCATCTCCCGATACTTACATTTAGATAGGTAGGAACTCTAAAAAAATTAAAATGCAACTCGAGTCTTTTTTATCAAATTCGAACACTTTTAACTTAGAGTACATTTAAAATTTAATTTCAACTAGTAAGGAATAGACTTTTCAATGAAATATTTTTCAATTTTTCACATCAGCTTTATATATCTAATGAGACAGTAGTGAGGATATGGTAATTGAAAATAAACAATATATAATTGAGGGTCCCTAAACAAAAATCTCTCAGGGCCCCAAGCTCTGTAGTTACGGCACTGAGGATATTAGGTATATTATTGATATTAGTGTTATACATCGTTGCGCATGTATGTATGAATAAAGTAGAAATTCTCTTATCTTTCTGTAACTAATATTTAAAGACCTTGAATCATTTATTATAAATAGATATACCACGCATCATTTTATTTCTTTCAATCAGAGCTTCAGAGCTTGGGCACGTGTTTATATAAATTACCACAATTTTGTTTAATTTTCAATAGGATTTTATAGTACATATTTATTAGTACAATTTCATTAAAGGTTCCTTTTAATTAATTTTAAAAAATGGAAATTTCTGCAGAAGTTTATAATGTTGTTAATCAGCCACAAACAATAGACGCCATTGAGATTGCAAGAACCTTAAGTGAAAAAAGGTAAAACTTAATTATATTTAATGGGGGTATATAATCCAATTAAAATCATTAGGAATCAAAATTAAGTCATATTATCTTGTCCTATTCCTATCATCTTTAATTAAACATATTGTTCGTTAAATTACTCCACTAATTGTAATTAAATATTAGAGGTTTTAATGTTAATATGTAATTTTTAAAACTATTGCAGATTTGACACTATTGTTGACATTGGATGCGGAAGTGGGAATATAACTCTCAACGTTGTAGGAAAGTTCTTTGAACATGAAAAGATTTATGCTCTTGATATTGATGAAAATATGATCAAATTGGCTTCAAAAGAATATCCAAGTGACAAAATTGTTTACGAGGTTGGAGACATTGGGAAGAAATGGGAGGATTTGAGCGAGAATTTTAAGAAATTAGAAGGTTCGGTTGACCTTGTGTGGTCAAACAGAGTTTTACATTGGGTTCAAGATAAAGTTACCATGGCAAACAACATTGTGAGGCTTTTGAAACCTGGTGGAAAATTCATAGCGAATATTACGCAATGTCGTGATCTGACCCCTTTTATGACTCCAGAAATAAGAGAACCGGAAGGAAGAAAGATATGGAGAGATTTTATAACAAAAGAAGAGGAATTCTCTCGTTATGAAAAAGTTTTCAAAGATGCTGGGCTTCAAAATCTACATGTGGAGTACAAACAAAGATATGGGGAATATAATTGTCCAGAAAAGCTTCAAGGAATGTTACAAGCTTTCTTCCCATTTTATAGGAAACAAAGAATTGTGTTGGAAGAATTTGAAAAATTGTCTGAGACTTCACAAAACAAAATCATTAATTTTGTGGAAAGGTGTGGATTGAGCAAATTTAATGAGTTAGATGATAAACTCAATCCAGAGCAGACAGGATATCACTACGGTCAATATTTCATTACCGGACAAATATAATTTGACTTGGGTTTGAAATCAATGTTGTATTTATAAAACAATAATACGCATGTAATAATGTATGTATGCCTTTCATGAGAATAAAATGTACCTGATATATTTGTATCTCATTAATCTCATTTATTATTCTCATTTTATTTAACATTTGGGAAGGAATTTTAAATTCACTGAAACTATCAATATAAATTATAATTTGTTTGATGAGTTCCTCCAAGTGACTCTGGAATGAGGTGTTTTGGAATTGCGTCATAAAGCGGATCTTTCCAATTTTGAAAACGAGAGAGAATTGAGAAAGAGTCAATTGTTTTTTGATTCAGCATTCGAGTAATTATATTCCAAACAGATCGGAAGGAAGCTGAAGCTATATTTAAAAGAAAAAAGTCAATGTTGTAAATTAATTTTTACATTTTTAAAGGGGTTTTAAGCATAGGTTAGGTTAGGTTAGGTTCATTCCTATTTAAATATTTTACCTCGAGGCGCGAAACAATGAAGGAGACCAAACGGTTGGCATCGATCAAGATATAGCATAATTCTTATAATTGTGATGGTCTCTGCGAAAAGTTTTTACATTTATAGTAAGCTTTAATTTTAATAAGTAGATAATATCATATGGCGAACACAATATTTTCCCTTTAATTTGCAATAATGTTATAATGATATAGTATATCGATTTTACCATATGTACTGATACTGATACATCTAGAGTATACTATGTATTTATATTTATGTAGTACATAGAGTATTGTATTTACCTTTTGGAGTGGCAATTTGTTCATAATTAAATCCTTTCAGATCAGCAATAAAATAAGACCTTCCTCCAACAAGTGAATCATTTCCTGGAGGCGTTGCTTCGAGTTCTGCTATTTTATCAAACATTTGAGCGAATCTTTTCACCACATCATTTGATCCTCGACCACCACCATTAAGAACGATCGTTTTAACGTCCCAAATTCCAAGAGGAAAATCAGCAACTAAAACAAGTAAAATAAATATAACATGTTTACATATTATAATTATGAATATTTTATTCATAAATGTTATGAATTTAACCATAAATGGGTAATCAAAATAAGTAAAAATCCAATCAATCACCTGTAACTCCTTCTGGAGTTATCCCAATAATCTCATAAGGAAGTGCTTTTTTAATTGTTTCAGAGGGCTCCCAAGTTGGTAAATCGTGAAAATCATATTTTGTCAACCATTTTTCACACTATTATTAAAAATTAAAATGCTTTCGATTAAAATTTAAATGACATTTAAAATAAAAATATTTTGTATATCCAATAATAAATATCGAAAAATTAATGGTTTAAATACAGTTCTAAATTTTGCTTCAGCTTCTTGTGTATCATTGTCGTAAACTAAAAAACAAATCCCAATATTTATTCTAACAGACCTCCAATCCACAATTGTATTCAATTACATAATATTCCTCAATTAATATTTAATTACATTTAATCCATCGGCTAAGATGCATGTCGCTAAACCTGTGTGGAGAATCGGGTCGTAATTCTTGAATGTCAGCCAGACTGTTTCTCAACTATTTAAAAATTCAAACCATTCAAAAAAGTTTTAAAAAATATAAAAATCACAATAAAATTTATATAATATATTGCGTACAAATTAAAAATTTAAAACTTACTAGCGCAATTTCACGTACTTCTTCTAAAGAGAGACTTTGCTGAGCACATGCAGAAAATAGAGATAGAGAGAATACAGAAATAAACAATAAAATATTACAATTCATCATGTCAATAATTATTTAATTCCAATATTTTTAATTGGTTATTAATTGTAAAACTGAAGAAGGAACTTATTAATTGAAAAATTTATGTAACTTGCGTTCATTGAACATGAAAACGAAATGAATGAATTGCAGAGAGTTTGAAATATTGTCCACCAATAGCCTTTTGTGACCTGTGAGTGAAAGGAGCGTAAAAAGGAAATTTCTTCCTTATTTAATAAAGTGCATTGAAACTTACGATTTGTAAGTGAACAAGTTTTTCCTTCTACACTATTAAACTATATAAACCAGGTAGTCTTTTTGATAATTGGGACGAGTACAATTACTTTCATATTTATAATTGAAGGAACATGTTTTATTCCATACAAACCATATGATCTTTCACTGTTACAGAGATCAGAGAGATGACTTTTAGATAGACAACCGACATGTAAAATATGAATAATAAAAATGCATCGTATGTTTCACTATTATCATTAATAACTTCCTATGGTACCTTCATTCTAAAAAATGTAACAACATTAGATTGAATAACAGTTACTTATTGTTTAGAGATTGGGAAGTTTGGGGAGCGTAAGATACATATTGATTACAGGAATTACAGAATGTAAAGGAATTTATCTTACATAACATAATTTTTCCTTAACATGCTTAAGTTGTCTCGATAATTGCTTTTGATGAGTAAATGTAAAAGTTCCATTTAATAATTGAATTGAATTAAATAAAATTTTAACAATGTATGCGCATGAATATTTTAATCTTTTGATATAAAGATGTGTTTTGATGTTTTACCGAGTACAATGAAAATAATGAGTAAATTGATAACAAATCAAAATTTATTTGAAATAACTAGCTGTTTAGATTTAGAATTGTCCTACTTTGTAAATCTAATAGATTTTAAATGAAAGCTGAACTTACTGATACTTTTAAGTAATAATGTCTTGAGTCTCTTGAGACGATGAACATCTTATACCCCTATATGAATATATGTATATCTGAACTGAAAGTATTTCTAAAGAATTTTATTTTGTAACATTTTCAAGGATTGAAAAACAAAAGTATTAAAAATTACTTATCGTTAATAAAGTTTTCTGAAGAGGCTTTTGATTAAAAACAAATTGTCTAATTTCTAAAAAATATTTTTGTATTAACAATAATTAACTACAAATTAATACTTTTAATTGAATCCTCAAAATGTAAGAACCCACTTTAGTATTTATTATAATTTGGCACGTGGGTTCCACCCAAGTAATCAGGAACGAGATGTTTGGGAACAGCGTCGAAAAGAGGTTGCCTCCAGTTTTGGAATCGAGCAATAATGGAAATCGTACCAACTTGCTTGGGGTTCAATACCCGAGTGATTATTGATCGCCAGATGATTCTGAACGGAATTGGTGCTACAATTGAAATTAAATTAAATTAAAATGGTAAAAGTTTCTTTATAGAATTTTTAGTATTAAAAGTATTTTTAAAGAATGTTTTACCTCGAGTCCCATAAAAGTGTTGAAAACCGAGAGGTTGACAACGATTGAAGTAAGTAGACATTCTCACAATAGTTGCAACAGCTAATAAATTTAATAAAGGTTAATTAATTTATTTGAATTAATTGACTTGATTAAACTTAATTTCTAAATTGGTGCTAACATTCTGGAATCTAAGTTTATTTTAAGTTAAGTTTAATTTAAATACATAATTACCTTTAATGCTCGTAAGTTGTCCATAACTGAATCCTCTCATATCTCCAATAAAGTATGCTCGACCGACTGCATTTTCTCCAGATCGTTCTTCTTCATATTCAGCAAGTTTTGCAAAAACTTGAGCAAATCTTCTTACCACATCCGTTGAACCTCTCAATCCCCTTCTTGCTATTTTTCTAATGTCCCATTTTCCAAAGGGAAAGTCAACAACTAAAATTCAAAGGTTTTTTATAATTGATGAGTTAATTTGGTAAATTAATGATTTATAATTCCTTGAAATTATTTGAAGTATCAATTAGATTGAAAAATTGGCAAGCATCTAATATTTAACGTTAGTTATTGTATCGATCATATTACACTTTTATTGCAACCTTGAAAGGTTGATTCAGATAAAAAGAAGGCAGTCAAGATTTGTAGATATGATTAAATGATAGACATTTGGTCCATTTCAAGTGTACATTAAAATGAGATTTTTTTCTAATTTTTCTGCATAATTACAATCTTATTGGCTAATAATCTTTTGATATATGATTTATTTTTTAAAAACCCTCTTTTTCCACAATCTTTTAACAATCTTTGAATTCACATTTGAAACTCCCAAACCTGTTATTAGTTTCTACAGTATAAACAAAAAATGTTTATTCTTGTAATGCATGTTAATTTTTAATACTTTCATATCTCATTAGATATTTCCTATTCGAAAGTGGATAAATAAACATGCAAACAATGGAGAGTGTGTAAGAGTAAGTTTTTCTATAATAAATCTTCCTAGTTGGATATTGGGAATAGTCCTTATATAAAGTAATAAATTAGTAATAAATTTTCATAATGGCTAACCTGGAATTCCTTCACTCGTTTTTCCAATAATTTCAAAAGGAAGGGCTTTTTTAATTTCGTCTGAAGGCTCCCAGTTTGCCACATCTTGAAATTTATTTTGGGTAAGCCAAGATTCGCACTTTAATTCACAAATAAAATAAAACCAATGCCATACATTAAACAGATATTACTGTAGGTAGTTACTAATACATCTACAAAATTATTTTGTAGCTTACCGTTCGGAATTTCTGTTCAGCCTTTTGCATATCATTGTCGTAATCTAAATTAAAAGTAATGAGAGATAATTATAATACTTCTCTTGTGATCAAATTAATGTAGGATTATTTGTTAAATTATCTTACATTTGAGCCATTGACTGAGATGAGCATCATTGAATCTTAAATTACTTGACCCAGAACGTGAAAATGGTAAATCCGATAGTCGGCTTCTTAACTAACAAGATTAAAGAAATTAATAATGAAAAAAGGAAATATATATAATATCAATTTTGGACTTTTCAAAATATAAATTACTCACTGATGCGACGTCTTGTTTTTGCGATAAAGAAAGTTGAGCGTCTAAGGAAGTGACGCCTAAAAGTAATAAAGATAGATAAAGTAGGGCCATTTTTATTTTATTTTTGACTTATTTAATAAAGTAGAGCAGAATGCTCAAGAGCTAGGGCAGTTCTGATCATGGATGAAAATTAATATGGTACTTTTATGTTTCACCTCAAAGTCAGCCCCTATTTAAAATAAAAGTATTAGGGTTTATATGTATAATCCAACTTGTTCTTGTTCGAGTAGAAGTAATTGTTCACATTAACAAAATACCATGGTTGTTCACATGTACATATTATGCACATGTAGATATGGAAAAGTTACATTGAATAATCTTCCTAGTCTTTGCAAAGTGGAGTGAGCAAGTTTTTATATCTTTATAAATATAAGCAAGGTAGTCTTCTTTTTAAAATTGATTACAAATTGCTTTCGAATTTATTCATAAAATGTTAAGTGTTAGACCTACCAGACGCCGGCATCGTTATTGAAGTTTCAAAGTAAGATGGTTGCAGCATGATTTGGAATTTATTTTACTATCGTAATATCGTTACTTAACATAAATCCCATTGCCCATTTTATTGGAAAAAACATTTATAAAATATGCTCAAGAAGTATTTTAATAACATTTACATTACTTATGCATTCATGGAAAGACAATTTATTGACATTGAGTATATGAGTATACTAGTATACTAATTGTATATTTCTTGTTATTATAAAATATTAATTTTTATACAAATGTACATTTTAATCGTGTGTATTTCAATCTAAAGAGGAATTATGGTTTTTTGCTTACACTTGATATTAATAATTTTCACCTTACTAAAAACTTACCATTAGATCCAATTGGTCTAAAAATGTAATTTTACATATTGCATTGTGAAAGCGAAAGTTGAAATCTAGCTATAATTACATACTTTGTACTTATTATATTATAATTAAACAATAATATTTTATACAGTTTTTTAATGCGTATTTGATTATATGTATGTTTTTCATTTCAAATATGGTAAGTAAATGAACCATAAAAATTACTTAAATCTGCACAAAAATTCACAATGCATAACTTTTCGGAATCATACACTTTGTATTTTTTCTTGAATAAAAGACTAAAAAAACTCTAACGTGATTTGAATTATTAATTAAATTATGCATAAAAGTATTATATGTACGCATACACACACAAACACCTAGTAAAGTATATTAGTTTCCTACAAACGTCATGCAATTATGATATAACCTTTTAACTCCAAGCTTTTTAACTCTAATATTTAAAGAAAGTTGTAAAGTATTAGTACATGTGGCATTCGTATTTAACATTAATTGTTTAGCCATGAGGTTTAAGATGAATTATGGCTTTGACGTATAATTCAGCAATAATCGAAATCATTTACTAACTTTGACGCTTGACCTTTGAAAAAATGGATGAATTGAGCTATTAAGTTGGTAAATTAATAAAGTTCAGTGAAGAATATCAATGAATTAATAAAAGTAATAACAAGCTATCTGTCTTTATAGCATTTGCTTTTCATTTACTAATTAATATTTTCATTTGAGTGATGAGCGTTTTAGATTTTTATATGATCACATGTTTATGTGCTTTGAATTTGGGTCAAAACTTTCGTTAGTAAAACTAATCGATTAATTTTATTTTCTCCATCATATAGTTCAAATATAACTTAAAGGGGAATTTTCTTCTGCTGTAGATGTAAATCCCGATTGGAAAATTACAAATAAATAGGTTAAAATAAGTGAAAAAAGCTGTAAAAATTATTATTTTAAGAATATTAAAATATTACATATTTAAATTACAATATCAATTTTTGGCTGACCTTTACTTACAGGAAAAACTCCATGAAGACTATTTTAAAGGATGCAAACCTAATTCTAAATAATGCGATGGTATCCTTTAACATAGGGCTCCATGGAATTTTCCGTAAAGTAAAGCTCAGCCAATATTTTAATTGAATTTTAAATTTACCGATCCTAGAAAACTGTAAGTAATTGTAAAAACATTTCCACATGAAATCCCAATAGAATTAATTTCCATTTCGTGAATAATCAAATTTACTTCTGAATTTTTAAAATGTGCGTAATTTTCATTCTCCATTAACCATTCTTTTAATACGTTCACCTTATATTCAAAATTAAAGCGTTAAAAAAATTGTTTAATTAAATTAACCACCCTACCTTCTTATTTATATCACAAGCCATTATAAGATGAATCGTAACGATAAAGATGTAAACCCACGCTACGATTCCAAAAGTTGTTAATACAACAAATGTATCGTAAATTGTTCGAATGTAAAATGTTAGTGAACCAAGTGTACAAAAAAACACAGAAAAAGCCAATGGTTTATTTAAAGTCTTAAAATCCTTCTTAAGTGTAAGAAATTCTTGGAAAGCCTTTTAAAAAATGTATAAATTTTAATTTATATAAAATAGAAAACTTATCTATAATCAAAATCCTTACATTCATGCGATTTATAAAACCACTTTTGATCTTTTCTTCAAAATTCATCATTAAAAGTGAAGCATATTGAGTTCCCACGAAAAATAAACAATCAGCCCATAAGACGACTATCCAACTAATTATGTCTCCCACAATAAGAATAATTGAAAATATGTTTCTAAATATGAGATTTTTAGTAAAATAATTCAATTTATGTTGTCGGCTTTTATTGGGAAAAATTCCAATACTAATTTGTGTATAGATCATTGAGGAAAGCATTGCAAATGAATATACATATGTAATAATGCTTAAAAAACAGCGTTTCTAGTTGAATAAAAAATGTAAATATATTAGTTATAAAATAATTAACAAATCGATAAGTTAATGATAAATATACGTAACATGAAAAAAGTAAAACAAACTTTTGAAATTTTCATCTCAATTCGACAGCTTAAAAATATATCTTGAAATGAAATAATGTTTTTAAATCGAAAATTTTCTTGTAATATAAGATACATAACCACAAGGATATCTTTTATAAAATTAAATAAAGCAGATATATTTTGTTCTGAAGTTTGTAAAATTAAGCCAATATCTAAAATAGATTCACCTATATGGACAATGACGAAAAATCTGCAAAATTTGCATAAGATCTGTAATTTGAAAAAGTTTAATTAGTGTCAACTTCATATTCGCTTTAGCAATGTTTTTACATAATATGTATCAAATACAAATAATGATAGTATACTCATTGCAAATTTACGATTACAAAAAATACACCATATTTAATATATAAATTAACAAACCATTTGTAATCTATGCATTTTTGTGATATAAACAAGCTTTTGTTTATCCCATTTGAAATAAAATGGATTGACAAGAAAGAAAAAAGTTCCATAAATGTAAATTTCAAAAATTCTTAAGCAGTTGATTTGCTTCATATTTTTAGAGTTTATAATTTTATTACTGGAAATATGGATTAAAATAAAATTCCATCTTGGTATGTATACACTAACTAGGTATGATAAGTGTACATACCTACTCCCTGAGTGCACAAGGGAATAGAAAATCTTGGTTTGTGCTCCCTCTCCTTTTATATTTATTTTCCATTATATTATATTTTTAACAATAAGAAAGTTAAACACTTAAATTATATATTACTTTAATATTAGTAAAATATACCAATTTAATGAACAGTTTTAATATTTAGTTAGTAAATAATGCAATTGCACTGTTAGAGAGATGTGATTCTCACATTGAAATTATACTAACTATTGTATAGTGAATATTAAAACTGCTCATTAAATTTGTATATTTTACTAATATTTAAGTTATATATTATATAATTCAATTGTTTTACATTCATATTCTTGTTAAAAATATAATATAATTGAAAATAATATAAAGGGAGAAGGGGGCCCAAACCAAGATTTCCTATTCTCTTGTGAACTCAGGGAGTATATCCTAAACATAAGTGTATAATGGTAAAGTACCAAGGTAAGTACTACGTATTTACATTGATCCTTAAATTTTTACATTTAGACTATCAAACTATTAATCCATTTACCACGGTACTAAAATAGATTTACAATTATCAAAAGTCTTTTAGCAAATTACATAAATATCAATATTTGTATTTCTAGAATAGAGGTCTAAAATTTAAAAGATGTATAGGTACACATTCTAAATTATTAAACTACAATTTAATAATTAATCTACCCTAATTACCAATTACGACCAAGGGTTTTGACATTATTATGCACATATGGTAAAATATGAGTATTATTACATTATTAGCAGGAAACTTTTATTGTATTTCTAATAAAAACTCCTTTATTATAACTTTATAGAATAAAATATAATTTAAAAGCAAAATATCCGTCTTTATAACATTTCTTTTCAATTACAAATTAATGTTTCATATGAGTGATGAACATAAAAGAATTTTATACGAATATACAAGTGTGCTTTGAATTTAGGTCAAAACTTTCATTTGTAAAAATTCATCAATTAAATTGGTTTTCTACACCATTCAAAATTAATTTAAAGGAGATTTTTCTTTTGCTGAAGTTGTAAATTCAGATTGAAAAATTACAAATGAGTACGTTAAAATAAGTGAAAAAAGCTAAAAAAATTTTTATTATTTTAAAAATATCTGAATTATTATTGTGTATACTTACTCGATCGTCGTTTAAGCCCATGATATCCCGCGTTTTAGACAGCATTTAGATTCTAAAGATTCTAAATGCTGTTATAAAACGGGATATCAAGAACTTAAACGACTTGAGCTTGAGAGTATATACATATGTATATGTATTAAAATTACAGTATCAATTTTTTTAATTGGATTTTTAATATAAATTTACCGATCCTAGAAAACTGTAAGTAATTGTAAAAATATTCCCACATGAAATCCCAATAGAATTAATTTCTATTTCATGAATAATCAAATTTACTTCTGAATTTTTAAAATGTGTGTAATTTTCATTCTCCAGTAGCCATTCTTTTAATATGTTCACCTGAAATTAAAAATTAAAAAATTAAAAAGATATTAAAGTAACCAGGACAGCTGTCTGTCCAAATTAACATTTTATTGTTTATTTATGTATTTAAATATCTCAATAATTACCACCCTACATTCTTATTTATATCAGAAGCCATTATAAGATGAATCGTAACGATTAGGATATAAACCCATGATACGATTTCAAAAGTTGTTAAAATAACAAATGTTTCATAAATTGTTCGAATGTAAAATGTTAGCGAACCAAATGTAGAAAAAAATACAGAAAGAGCCAAGGGTTTATTTAAATTCTTAAAATCCTTCTTAAGTGTAAGAAATTCTTGAAATACCTTTAAGAAAAAAAGTTTTAAGTTTAATTTAGATAATGAAACGATATAAATTATTAAGTATTTAATTGAGTATTTAAACATTATATTTTGCAAAAAAATAATCAATTACATCAATTATTGAATAGTCCAAATCCTTACATTCAGGCGATTTATAAAACCACTTTTGATCTTTTCTTCAAAATTCATCATTAAAAGTGAAGCATATTGAGTTCCCACGAAAAATAAACAATCAGCCCATAAGACGACTATCCAACTAATTATGTCTCCCACAATAAGAATAATTGAAAATATGTTTCTAAATATGAGATTTTTAGTAAAATAATTCAATTTATGTTGTCGGCTTTTATTGGGAAAAATTCCAATACTAATTTGTGTATAGATTATTGAGGAAAGTATTGCAAATGAATATACATATGTAATAATGCTTAAAAAACAGCGTTTCTAGTTGAATAAAAATGTAAATAATTATATTAGTTATGAAATAATCAAATCGATAAGTTAATGATAAATATACGTAACATGAAAAAAGTAAAACAAACTTTCGAGATTTTCATTTCAATTCGACAATTTAAAAATATATCTTGAAACGAAACAATGTTTTTAAATCGAATATATTCTTGTAATATAAGATACATAACCACAAGGCTATCTTTCATAAAATTAAATAAAGTAGACATATTTTGTTCTGAAGTTTGTAAAATTAACCCAATATCAAAAATAGACTCGCCTATATGAACAATGACAAAAAATCTGCAAAATTTGCATAAGATCTGTAATTTGGGGAAGCTTATTTAGTGTTTATTTAGCGTCAACTTCATATGACTAACATATATAATAAATGTATTTTAAAAAAGTACCATATAATATTACATATTGTTAGCATATTTACGAACTTTATAAATAATATATAAATTAACAAACCGTTTGTAATCTATGCATTTTTGTGATATAAACAAGTTTTTGTTTATCCCATTTGAAATAAAATGGATTGACAAGAAAGAAAAAAGTTCCATAAATGTAAATTTCAAAAATTCTTAAGCAGTTGATTTGCTTCATATTTTTAGAGTTTATAATATTATTACTGAAAGTATGGAATATGTCCGTACATAAATTTCTACATTTAAACTATAAAATTAATTGATCAATTTCCCACCAGTCTAAAATAAATTTCCAATTAATAAAACTCATTTAGAAAATTACACAAATTCAATAGAAGTACATTGTATTTGCATTTCTAGAGGTCTAATAATAGGTACGAGACAATTTAAAATGAAATACCTAAATGAGATGGTACTCTGAGTTCTTACTTAGACAAAAGTTAAAATTACTAATATATCTTATAAATAATATGGTAGAAATTAAATTAGAGTTAAAATAGATTACTCTAAAATCTCCATTAAAACGCGGGATCTCCATTAGAACGCGGGTCTTTATAATAAAACTCGCATCTTTTTGAGGTGTGAGCATTGATAAATTAAATGAAATAGACTCTATAAAAATATTTAAATGACAACCATTCATATTTTATTTAAACATGAAATAGTTAAGTTTTCCAAAGGAAATTGTAAAAATTAATTATAGAATTTTAGATTTACGAATAGAGCGCGGGTCTCTAATATACGCGGGTCTCTATTAGAAAGCTGGGTATTTTTTCAATTCTGCGAATAGAACGCGGGGCGTTCTAATGGAGATTTTAGAGTATAAGATTAGAAAGAAATTATTGGTTATCCATCAAAAAGTTATAAACGTTGTTTTAGATGTCAATACACTGTATGGGTTAAAGGTTAATGGTTAATGGTTAAAATATTATTAGCAAGAAAACTTTTTTTGTGTTTCTCTTTCATTATAACTTTATAAAATGAAATTCAAGCACAAAATATAATATGTTGTGTGATATTTTTAGAGGCTAAAGTTTTAAAGTTTTAATTAGAGCTAGTGTCCTTAGTGTGTGACAATGTTAATGAAAATCGATTTTGTAGTAATTAGGAAGCATTAAGTCTGAAATAAACCTTAGCAATTGAATTCATAAAAGTCAAAATTATATTCTTCAATTAAATTCCAATTAATGAAAAGGAAAGGAAATTTTAATTATTTAATTTAAAGTTTAACTAATGATTCGAGTATAAATATTTTCTCTGACAAGCAATAAACAAATGACTCGAATTCATTCACAACACAATGACAAAAACGAGGAAGTGAATGAACCTCCAGCAAAAACTTTGCCTCATCATTCTTCTCATCACGTCAAAAAATTGAAATCTTCCAGTGGCTCAGAAATCCATCACAAACGTTCAAAGGTAAAACTTAACAAAATCAACATTAAATTCATCTTTCTAATAATTAACTAAATAAAATATTATTGCAATTTAAAAATTGTTGAACAATTTTCTTAAATAGAGCCATGAACATTTTGTGAAAATGTTCCAGTTCCTGTACATGAGCTAGGACAAGGAACAGGACCAGGACATTCGCAACCGTATTATGGAGATGGTTATGGCCAACCACCACCATATTATGGACAACCTGGACAAGGTTATGGACAAGAATATGGACAAATGGGCGGGACGTGGAACGCCACAGCTCAACCGCCAATTGTGGAAACTGAAGCCACACGAAAAAGACGAAAACAAAATGCACAAGGAATGAAATGTTGCATGGGAGGGCTAACATATCGCTATCTTGTAAAATTGAGGCTCCATGGAGCACCATGGAGGGAAATTTCACTCCATGCAGTTTTCAGTGTGAATTTCCCTATCTTATAAAATTCCGCTTCATGGAGCACCATGTTGCTCCACGAATCGAAACTCCATGGTGCTCCATGCAAAAAAGCTCCATGTTGGTAAAAATCGCTCCTGAAAACTCCATGGTGCTCCACCTTTGCTCCTGAAACTCCATGGTGCTCCAAAATCTACATGGTGCTCTATGTAGAGAACAAAATTGCATAAATTTGCCGCAAATCCCGGCCAGAATTATAATTGATTTGGCTTTAAATGAATTGAATTAATATTAAATTTATTACTAAATTATAATTAAAATTAATAACATGAAGTTGATAAATCAATTAAAACAAATTACTTTGAAAAGACAATTTGAATTTTACATATTAACGCACTTTTTCTCATGGATGTTTCGATTCTCTTTTCTTGTGAATCCTCTACCACACTTAAAACACTGAAATTCCTTTTCTGGGTTATGGATTTTCATGTGGCGCTCCAAGTTGTATCCGCACTTCAACATTATCCACGGCGAATGGAATAAAATCTAGGAACATTTTTCCTTAACCTTGGAACGCTTGTCCAGGTTAATTCCATGAAATTTTAAAATATTGAGCCCTATGACATTCACGAAGACTCCCTAGTTCACCAGTTTTTACTTTTTACCATACAGTCCCTGATTCTCACCATGGTGAGTGGTGAGTTCAGTATAAAAACATGGGAAAATAAAATAGAAATACACGGAAAAACTTCCCATCCACAATGGGGAATTCAACAGGCTCGCCAACAAAAACACCATAATACCTTTTTTTCAAATGAAAAATTACACGAAATCAAAATACAATAAGACCAATTTTTATATTCGAATATAATTAAAAGTCATTTCGCAATAACTAAAAGAAATGTTACAATATGATATTAAAGTTTATTATTATAAAAGGTACCCAAAGAACATTGTTAACTTGGGCCGTTGTTGGCTGAGCATTGTACCTTGGCTAGATATTGGCTCAAATTTTGATATTGGCTAAAATGTAATGGGCCTGCGTCTTATTCATATTGGCAGCCAATATGAAAGTTAGTGATACTCAATATCATTTTATCAATCCACAACCAATATTGTTTGCCGATGTAATTAATGTATTGGCCCAATGTAAGGGTGCCGTTATAAACCCAATATGTATTAGCCGTTTGATTACCAGGATTGGCCCAAGTTATAAAGCCATTCAAATACCGATTTACATACAAGCGCGCATGGCATGTATTAAACTGAGCAGGATAAATCAGGAAAAGACGCCAAGTAAGAGTTAGTCGTGTCACTCGTAATTTCATCATTAATTTTGTTATTAACGAACATTAAAATTCTACATTATTATTACAAAAATTATATTTAAATGACTTCAACTTACAAGTTTGCAATTGTTAAATTCATTAATGAAAAAGTATTTGAAATTGTGCCAATTTCATGGGTAGTTGAAGATAAAATCAATTCAATCAAAGTATTTAAGTGTCGGTGGCCAAAAGGGTCATTGTCTCACATAAGGAAGTGCATCAAAATGAAGAAAAATCAAACGATCTTTGGGAATATCACGAGATAAAATACTTCGTTACGCAGGTAATAAAATTACATAAATTTTTGATTTCCTAAGCAATTAAATAAATATTATGAGATATACTAAATTATTACAAAATTATTACTAAATTATACTAAATTATTACAAAATTATATTTTAGAAACATTTCGGATTGCTCGAAATTTGTGTGCCGATGTTGAAAATTTGTCCTTGACCGAAGTTGAGTCAACTCCAGAGAACGATGAAATTGAGCAAAGAAATTTGGACGAATCTAATTCAAGTGTATTTGTTTTTGAAACCTCTCATGGTAATTAAATAGACATATATATTTATTAAATGATCATTATTTATATATAAATATAAGGAATTAAATTGTAATATGAATTTTATAATTAAGACACTTCTCGACAAGTTGGTGAAATAATATTTGAAGATCCCGTTCATTTGGAGCAATCAAACTCCGAGGATCAAAGCAACGAAATCGACATTAGATGTAAGTGAATAATCAAATTAATTACTTGAAAATATATTATTCTAATTATAAAAAAGTAAGCTACATTATGGTAATTGACCTTTATTTTTATAGCCTTAGTTGTCGTTCTTTTGAGCAAAATTGAGG
>JAQGBZ010000647.1:0-23288 GCA_034687125.1 Neelides folsomi
GCCTCTTTTTGGGTTCAATGTGCCCGTTTTAGGGCACATGTACCCGTTTTTGTATCCAGGATCGAGACCCTGACCCAATTTTTATGTCCCCTTGGGCTTTCTTTTTTCATCACAACTCAATTAAATAAATAATTGAATTAATATTTATGAATTAATGGAGATGAAATTATATGTTTGAATTTGTAAATAATAGACCAACTCTTCATAAACTCGTAAAAACTCATAATGGTATTTTCATTCGATCAAATTAATTCATTTGGGAACAGAAAATAATGTTATAAAACAAAATAAGCAAGCATAAAAAATTATTAGAACATTTTTTAAATAAAATATTGAATTTCTACAATTCGTTATAAAATAATCAAAAAATATCATGGAGCGTGGAGCGCGAGTGAGCGAAGCGGGCCTCGAAGACTTGGACTTTGGGGCCAAGGAACCCGTCGTCATAAAACAACCCAAAAAATTGTTAATGAGTGAACGCTTGTCGGATGCACGTTTGTTCGTGGGAGAAGTTCTCGAAAGTCAACGCCGCGAGTCAACGCCCGTCAAAGCAGCAGCTCAACTTTTCGCTAGTTCCAAAAGGGGATCAGAGGCCTCTTCGGTTAAAAGCGCTTGGTCCGAATTCGACAACTTCGAGAAACCTTCATTGAAAGCGAAAAAAGACCCGTCCCAGAAAAGCAGAAAAGAGGAAGAGCGTCTTCGAGCCCGCGCAGAGGAACTGACAAAGCTGAAATATATTCCAGTGGCCCAGCCAGTCATCAAAGACATTTCAAAGAACCTGAAGAAACCGAAAAAATTCTCAAATATTAAATTCAACCCTACAAAGGTCAACGCGTATATGGAGGAAGCCTTAGAAGACATAGATGCCGATTCAATTGTGCAAGATCTCGAGTTGAAGTTCGAACGGATTTTGACCCATGGAGGAAACGAACGACTTTTTTATGATGTCTTGAACCATGAAAAGGAAGCTGAAGTTGACAAGGTCGGAAAGGATCTTGTGGTCAAGACGAAGGATCGATGCAAAGATTTCAATTTGTTTTCAACATTCAAAGTGTCCGAGGTTGATCCAAAGGAGTCTAATAAAACCAAATTGTTTGCGATGGAACAAAGGAAGAAAAATGATATATTTGGGGAGCTCTACAGGTCTAATTTATTTAGTTGAAATTTTTTATTATTTAATAAAACATTAATTTTAAACGACAATATTATCAATTTAACGTAATGATTCAAATTACAAGGTTTAATGATAATTAACTTGGTTATAAAATATATAATATTTATTAATACGTAATTGGAATTATTTATTAATAGGGACATGGTGAAAGCCGGAGCTTCTTCACAAGAAAAACGTGCATTCCAATTGATGCTCCTTAAATATCGAACTTTGACCCGGGGAGTCCTCGCAACTTTCCCTCCTCTGCCTCAAGTGGAGAATTTTGACAATCCGGATGAATTCCTTATGAGCAAAGTGTGCAAGCCGGTGGCCAAAAAGCCCACCAAGTTAACCTTCATGGACGTGAATGACCAGAAGGTAACGGTGAAGTTCCAACCTCCTCCGAAAAGCCAACGTCTTCCTCCACTAAAAGCAGAACAAGACGCTTTTGAAAAGAAGCTGATGGCCAAAGTTGCCCTTAAACCAAGAAGCTTGAGAGAAATCTCCCGACGTCGTCCTGTCATTAAATCCAGCACAGAAGCGGCAGTTGTGGCTTACCATGACAGAGCAAACATCAGTTTTATTTTAGATTATCTCATGACGTTTCTCATGTTCAATTGCCCAGGTTAAATTGTGTAGTATGTTAATAATAAAATAAATGTTACATTAATTAAATTGAATTAAATATCAATTTCCAGATGACCCGATCGAATTTCTCTATGATTTGACAAGCAAAGTTGTCTGTGCCAGAAAAGATCGGAAAATGATTGAAGAACTTCCACGGATTTATGAGAAGAAACACATGGAAGCTTATTTCCGACTTTTGGATCAGGAAGAACGCGGTTACATCACCCTCAGACAATACAAATCAGGTTACTATTTACTTTTAATTCAACTATATTTAAAGATTTGCCATTTTGAGGATTTTAATTTTATGGTTTTAACTTCAGCACTTCAATCTCTTGGAGTTTACGAATACAAAGAAGATCCATTTGGGTTTGACGAAGACAGAATTCCTGAATATGCCTTTGTGAATGAAGCGTAATAAATTAATTTCAATTTAACACAACAAATCTTTTAATATTAGCTCAACTTCAAATTGGCTATTAAATGATTATTTTATAATTAAGTATATGATAATGATTGAGCATAAAACCGAGTAATAATCAATCAATGATTTTTTACAGGTGGAGTGGAGTGGAAACCAATTTCATGCTTTTCCTTTCATCTCGTTCATAAAGTCAATTAGGAGATTTCTCCACAATTCAAAATATAGAAGTCTTAAAAAGTGTTAAAGTAATATATAGGTTATTAATCTTCTGTTAATTATAACAAAAGGAAAAAATGAGAGCAATGAAGGCAATGGATTAATTATGAAGGATGTTTTGTATTTGATATTGAATAAACGCAACACATTTTAAAAATTTACAATTTTTATTGGTGAAATTTATACAACTGTTATAGTGTACATTCAATTTTCAACCGTTTCAACACATTTAAAAAAACGTCGGATAATGGCTTCAAATGAAAGTACTGTTAAAATTGCATGTACAATTAACTATTATCTACAGTATCTATCAGCTAAAATATTAGTATTATTTACTAATTAAGTATTAACATTAATATTAATAGGTATCTTGTAAAGTTGCAAAAATCTATCAATCAACGCTAAATGTAAAAATCAAAGCGGGGGGTTCTGATTTTCCCCATCCTTAAATAAAACAACAAAGGAACGTATGGCTTTCTCCTACTAACAATAAGTATATCACATATTATTATGTGTATACATATATGATTTATATAACGTATAAGTCGTTACATCTAATAAATAAATAAATAGTACCACCTATGTATATTGCGGACTATGATTGCAGAAGTGAATAAGTCACGATGAATTTATTTTCCCAAATATTCAAATCTCAATTTCAATAATAAGAGATAAGGCCCAATGAATAATGACAATGACAAACTCGCAGTTAGTATAAGTAAACGTACCATTTTGTGCATATACTAAATATATTATACTAAATATATATCTCAAATTTCTTGCCATGATCATTTTCTAATGATTCTTATCGCAATGTTTTTCCTTCCTTGGATTTGCACAAATTCTTCTTACCTTCAACTTGGGCCGATTTGACTTTAAAGTTTCACCATCCCTTAAAGAATATTCTCAATTAACTCAAGTTACTTTGCCTAGTCTTAAGAGTGTGAAGAGTGTAATCTGTAAAGTAAATCGAATTTCAACAATGCTCAGTTTATCCGAAATGAGTTGGGACGAAGGGTCAAGTTTGATCCCAATTGAAGGTCAGGGTCAAATGGAGTGCGAAATAAAGGAACTTCAGGATTTCACGGACTTGGACGAAATCACGTGCCAAGTCTTCCACGATCCTTATCCAACCTTCACCAAAATGACCAAAGTCAACAAGAGTGAGATAAAGACGTCGTTGGCTCCAGATTCTGAGCCGATCGACTACGACGATCTTCTCGCTCTTGAAGACATCTTTGCAGGATGGAACGCCGCCATGTCGCCCATCATTTGGAAAATGCCCAAAATTAACGAAATTAACCGACCAGCTTTTACGTAATTAATTAAATAATAATTAAGCAATAACATTATTATTATTTAATTTTTATAAAGCCAAATTGCTTATGAGTTATAATCAATTTGTTTAATTTTCAGCCCTGTGTTAATTGGAGACGAAGTGATTGAGAAGTTTAAACAGTCTTGGCGTTATCCGGAGAAAGTTGAAATTCTTCCTCCTTCGTTAAGAGCCAATTCAATCGCTGTCGTGAAAAAGGTTTGGGAACATCCATGTGAGATTTGCGGTGTCAAATTAAAAGGAGGATTGCAACGTTATGAAGCTCATAAGAAGGTCTGATAAATTAAATAAAAAAATTAAATTAATAATTATTTTAATTATTTACTAAAAGATTTCAGAAATGTACAACAATATGAATTAACTAATTGCTTATATCGTATTTCATTTATTTAATCACTTGTAAATAAATAGAATGCTCATGACTTGTCGTGCATTTGCGGAGAAAAATTTCGCCATCGTCTTACGCTGAGCAGCCATTTGAAAAAGAAAATGGGCATGGGGAAACATGGAATCGTCCCGGGTGAAAAGGTCAAGGCCTTGTACGAATGTGACCTCTGCGAAGAGTTTTTCCGTTCGTCGGCTACGGCGACTCGACACAGGAACAAAATTCATTTCGGGGAATCTGGAAAATCTTCAAGAGTCGTCAAAAGACAGACAAAGAGGTCAAAGGCCAAAAAGAGAACTTCCACAAAGGGTGAGAATAAAAATGGGAGTTCAGGGAGGAAGCAAATGGCAAAGGGTCGAAATGATTTGGGTAAAGATAAAGATGAACAAATCTTGTAATTGTGATTTCCGACATTTATTAAATGAACTTTAAAGATGTTAAGTTTCAAATTATAAATGAGAGTCTTAAGTATAATGAACGACCGTGTGCTTGTTTAAATTGTTTAACTATTAATTAGAATTAGTTAATTTTACAAATTTACAATTAACTCTCAAGTTGTAGCTCAAGACAAATACACACATTTGTATTGTAAACTTCTTTGTCTCTCCAAAATAAGTCAAAATAAATCAAGTCAAAACTCACCAGAAATTCTTCTTCTAATTATCAGTTGATCATTTTAGTTTAATTATAGATATTGACACAATACAGTAATTCTAAAAAAGCTTAAAATTCTTAATGAACCATTTAATCATCTTAATTCATAGTTATTTAATTAACGATAAAGGTATTTAATCCAAAATTCAAAAGAATGTCTTGCATTCTCACCCTTTGCATAACACTGAATCATGCGATTTTCAATTTTGAGTTTCAAAAGTCTCTCTTGATAAAAGATCTCTCTTAAAGACTTTAAACTTAAACTTAATTAAGTTAAGTTAATGATTGTTAAACTTTCTTTAATTGTGTCTTAAATCTTTAAATTGAAGATTTAATTTTTCATTTCATTTATTTCTCATATTTTTGGTAAGATCTTTAAATTTTAACACATCAATATTCAATATCTTCCATTGCCTAAAACTTAAGTTTATTAACGCTTTGCTTTACCTTTTAATTTGTTGGTCATCTTAATTACAATTAGTGCATATTTTATTTAGAACCAATGGCTTATTCATCCGAAGACGTTTTACTCCAAATCGGCCATGTGAAGCACAAGAAGGACGATGGGACGCTTTATTTGATGTCGGAGCGTTTGGCTTGGATTCAAGGCAATCGCGACACTGTGACCTTGTCCCATAAATACGCTGACATCAAGTCACAAAAAATCTCTCCAGAGGGGAAGCCAAAGATCCAACTACAAATTGTCCTCCATAATAATTCTGCCTTCACTTTCCACTTTGTGAATCCTGCTGGAGCTTCAGCGCAGTTCAATGACAGAGATCAAGCGAAAGAATTCCTCATACAACTCTTACCAAAATTTAGACGAAAAGTTGATCGCGAGTTGGAGGATAAAAATCGAATTTTGGGAGAAAATGAAACTCTGTTACAACTTTATAAAGTAAAAATAATATTTATACAAATTCTAATGATCAAACAGGATTAAACATTTCAATCTATGAATTTATAATTCTTTTATTGTATTTGATTTATTTTTTAGGATTTAGTGATGGACGGCATCGTAACTTCAGAAGAATTTTGGGCCGACCATGCTCAACATTTAATGGGAAACCAGTCGAAGTCTGCAGTGCAGGAAGTCGGAGTTTCATCTGGTTTTCTGGTAAGTTGTAAATATTCGACCATCTGAATTAAATTAATTAATCTCAGTTTAATAAACCGTTTAATTATAACCAGTTTAATTCTTTTAATTAATGTTTTATTTTGATGTAATTCAGTCTGGGATTCAACCAGAAACAGACGGAGCCAATGGCCTTCGTTATAATTTGACTCACGATGTCATGGACTGCATCTTTAAAACTTATCCAGCTGTGAAAAGAAAACACATCGAGTGTGTACCTGGGGAATTATCCGAAGCCCAATTTTGGACAAAGTTCTTCCAATCCCATTACTTCCATCGCGATCGGCTCCTCAACCTCAAAGACCTTTTTTCTGACTGTGCCAAGTCGGACGAACGTGAAATGCGACGTCAACTCGATCGGGTTAGACTTTTGAATGCCGAAGTCGTCTCGACTCTTGAGGAAGGAGACGGTGAAGGATTGGCCGAAAAAGACATTTTGCCACTCCCGGAGAAATCTGATAAAAACATCTCTCCTCAAGGCATTCATAGAAATATGATTAAAAGGTTAGGTCACATTTCAAATCTCAACTATTAATATTGAATTCAAATCATTTTAAAATTAAAGAAAATTAAAATTAATTATTTGGCTAATTATTCTAATAAATTAATTTAACTTGTAGATTCAATCAACATTCCATCATGGTGCTTAAAGCCTGTGAGAAACCCGAGCCATCCAAAGAACCCAACGGTGAAGTCAACGGAGCTCCTTCAAAAAAGAAGAGAAAAGATGAACCGGCAATTGTTGAAGAAGTTCCTATTGAACCTCCAGATGAAAAAAAGGTAAGTTTATTATTTTAAATAAAGATTCTTTATTAATTTAAGTTGATTTTACACTTTTATCAATTACAATTAGACTTAATGTTAATCTATCTGTATTTGTCATTAAATAAAATTCGTTATTAAATTGTATCTCAATATAGGCTCGATTGTTGGGAATAGTTGAGTTGAGTGATTTGAAACCCGAAGAAGTTTACGAGTCTGAATCGTTGAAGCTTACCCGAGTGGACAGATATCTAAATGGTCCTGTTGCGGATCACAAAACCGACACCGTAGCACCAGAGCAAGTTGTCCATTCAGCCACTGCCATGAAGGAACTTGCCAAACGATGGGGAACAAAGCCTCAACTATTGGATGCCAAAACGGCAGTCCAAATTCTTGTTGAGCTCAGTCCAGGCGGATCTTTAATGAAAGATGGAAGAGCAGATTCCAATGGGACACGTAAGAGATTTACATTAAATTAACATTTAACATCACGATGTTAAATTAATAAGTTAATTAATATACTTATACATAGTTGCATATAGTTTCAATAAACTCATTTAGTTAAAATATTAATTAATGGGTTCTGCTTAATTGTTTAGAGAGCATTGGGACCGATGCAGAAAATGATGTGCGAAAAGCTTATGTTTGTGCCTCTGAGCTTCTTCGCCATTTTTGGTCATGTTTTCCTCCTACGAGTCCAAGCTTAGAAGAGAAAATCATCAAAACGAGAGATAAAATTTTAAAGTTTGAGCAAATCAAACTCCAACAGCTCAAAGATCGCCTTCATCGAGAACACATAAATTCCCAACCTGTGATGAATCATCTCAACCAACTCCTTGCAGCTGCTCATGCAAAGTTCCAAATCTTCCAAACCCAGTCAAGAAGAAGATGAAATCACGTAGATTATAATTATTTTATAATTATTACAATTAAATACGTTATTTTCATTTATGATCAAATCATAAATATTGTTTAAATATGAGTTTAACGATTAGTAATCCAGGATTACTTATAATATTGAATAATCATCAATTACAATGATCTTCCTTTCACAACCATTTTTACGATATAATTTTATATCATAATTTAATATTATTAGCAATGTGTTATTTGAAATATTTTAATATTTGACTTAAAAATAAAAATCCATTTTAAAACCAAATTCTTTATTAACATTCAGTTTCATTGCTTTACATTTTGAGATTTGAGGTTTCTTTTTAAGTATTTTAGGTACAAATTGAAAAGTAGACAAAAGCGTAGATTTCAATAGTAATTTTTTGAATTGGTAAAGTTTGTTAAATATCAATAGTTTGGAACTTCTCTATTTTGTAGATGAATGTAATAAATATGAGTTCTGAGTTGGCGAACGAGTTTGAAAACTCTGAGACAGTCGCTGCATTGAAACTCGACATCTTTCTTTTCTCTTCTCCTCAACTTCTCACGATCTAAACAAGAATTAAAAGCTGCTTTATTATTTATGTAGTTAATTAAAATTAACATTTTAGCTATGTCTCAAGTTGGTCAACTATCAAATTATGTTTTATTTAATTTAATTTACCTTTAAGTTTTATTAATTGTAATGATTCCTCTGCCAGTCTTTCTTTCTCAGCTTCCTCGTCAATATAAAAGACGGTGTTTCTCCGATCTTTCTTTTGACTTTCCCTTGCTACATGTTTATTAGCTTCGTCTGTCCCGACTAATTAAAAATAAAATAGCTTTATTAATTTAAGAAGTCAATTAATTGTTAATTAAAACTATTAAATAAATATAATATAATTTAATTTGATTTTAATTTGACTTACGAAGTATCATTTTCCTAAAATTCCCAACAGCCGCATCTGGCACTGAAATTTTATCTGTCAAATTTGACTTGAGCAGAGTTTCCCTTAAGTGGACGAAAATTTTGCTCAATTTCAATTTCTCCTTTTCGATTTCCATCTTTTGATCGAAAATCCTTTCGATGACCAGAGAACACGGAAGGCAAATGTAAACAACTTTGGCTGTCAAATGGATGTCCAGGATTTGAGTCAATTTGGCCGTGTTTTGGAGTTTGGGAACGCCTTTGGTTCCCCCACAAAGAGAACAACTCGGTTTTTCCATCTTTCCTCCTTGAGAGTTAACGGTAAACTGAGGAAATTTCTTTTCCAAATACCTTCAATAATTAAATTTCTTATCTTGCATTATTTCATACAAAGTATTATAAACTTATAATTCATATATAAACCTAATCTTAATACACTAACCCTATCTTACCTATATTTCTATCAAAATATTTTTCGCTTACTTCATATCAATTTCCCAGTATTGCGTTTTCTATAAATAGTTTTTTTGCATGATAATTGGAAGGTTTGTATGTAAAATGTGCAAAGGCTCCAAAGGTGATTTAATCTCTGTAAATGCATTTTGCCAAAAATATTCCAAAAATGAATGAAGTTGAATGCGGAGAACTCAAGTTGAAGAATTTCCTTCAAACAATCATCATTTAGGGATTGAAATCTTTTCCTTTCTCTGCTCCCAGCCATATTATCCCAATGTTATACATTAAGATATTTTCTATTCCATTTTTCCTATCATTCCTTGAGGAATGGAAATCAATTACTTGATAGCCAAACATTCAGAGCTATATGGAGATAAATAGAAATTCTTTGTATGAATTGACCATTGATGGTCGTGAGATGGAAAAAAAGATTAAAATGAAAATAGCTCACTTAACTCCTCCGCGTCAAACTCAACAAAGATTGTTTAAGATCTAGAGGTGAAAATTGGTCCAATTCAAGGTATACAGATGAGGAATTTAAGAACTCTTAGGCCAATTAAAAGTAATTAAATCTCGATGATTAGTTTGATTAATAATTTTCGAGACCAAATGCAATTAAAGGGAATCTTTAAAGGAATTGTTTTAATTGATCGTAAATTACCATTTTAAGATCTTTTATAACAAACCATATTTAATACCGTTTATATTTAAACGGTATTAAATAAACGTTATTAAATGTCTAGAATAAAGATTTGGCCAACTAAAGGCTATTTCATGCTATTGTTCTTCTTTCCTGAAAGTCAATACAAATATCGCAAGTAAAAAGCAAAATAAAATTATTCTTTTTATTGTAACAATTATGGATTGACAAGTAAAATTGTTTATTAGTTAATAGTTTAAAGATTGGTAATAAGATAATCGTAAGTTGATCCTTCATCCAACGTCACAAGATGACATTGATTAGAAAATGTAAGATTTATTTTATCTTTTAATTTAACCATTTCACTCTTTCACTGCACTTTATAAAAGTTAAATATCAATATTTTATCTCTACCATATAGCTTTATACAATTTTTATCAATTTACGAAACTAATAAATTGTTAAAGTTAGATTGAATATACTGATTGATTAATTTTTAATTATTTTGAAATTTCTAGTATTATCTTCCCAAAGGATTCCTCTCATCATCCAAAGGAATCCTTTAAGATTAATCTCCGGAGACTCACGAGCACATTTTGAAGAAAAAGATTATTCACTCAATTTCAAAAATCTAAGCCCTGAGGAAAAAGCAATCAAGAATGAAATTCTCTCTGCATCTTTAAATCACGTCAATCAACTTGGATGGACCAAAAAGGCTCTCCGTGCCGGTAATTTCCCCTCCTATAATTTATCATATTAAAAAGCTTAACTTTATTTGCCAATCTTCGTTTAGTTCCATCTATTTCAATTCTTTAATTGAATAACATTATTTGATATAAATAATTAATTTCATTTTGGGCTTTTCTTAATTTGTTTAGGAGCTGAGGAAGTTGGACGTGGACCGGAACTTTCAGAAGCTTTTACCCAATTCGATCTCGTTCAATATTTCATCACCAAATCGAATTCGGAGTTAGAGACGCATTTGTCCGCCGAGAAGCTCAAACTCTTCGACGCTCTCAAATGGCGTCTTGACCTCGTTGTTCCCTACGCTCAGAAATATCACGAAGCTTTGAGCCACGCAACGCTTCCAGCCAATTTCCCAACTTCCTTTCAACTTCTCCTTCAACTCTCAGATTCAATCGCTTATCATTCTCTTCAAGATCGCTCAACTGATGTAAGATTTTTTAATTTCATGTTACAATTATCATTTTCACTTACTTATAATGTTAGTTTATGGTAATGTGACTAAAAAGTATCTATTCTCGGTCCACGAACGAGCTGGAGTTCGCGGGTGCCATTTAAAAAGTTATTTAATTTAGTTAGCTTTAGCGATGAATTCGCTACAGCAATCGCTACATCAAATTAAATAAATTAATTTTTTAAAATGGCACCCGCGATGTCCAGCTCGTTCGTGGACCGAGAATATATACAAATGTAAGTTAATATAATTTTTAATATCAATTTATTTTTATAGACCAAATGGTATCTTCGTCGTATTGGAATTAGTTCCATTTACGCCTCTACTGAGCTTTGCCTCGTCCAGGACAAAAGTCAAGGATTCACAACAACATGGGAATTCCTCAAAAGACGCGTCGAAGACTTTACAAGTTTGAATAATGGGAATTTGCCTCCGTTGGAGTCTGTTTTGACTGGAGGGTTCGTCACACTTAGGAATATTTTAGGACACAATGCTCCGAGATAGGGTGAGCTTTAATTATTTAATTTGATCATGACGGCTTCCAATTAAAATGAACACAAAATTTACTGAGATCTACTATTGTATTTGTAGTTTGTTATTCACTTTACTGGTTGTATTATTATTTTGAAAAATTGAATAAATAGTTTCGTTTATAACATTTTTATAACTTATATAATTATAAAACTTAAATAAGTTATAACTCTAACTCAACCTTCATATTGTTGATTCAAAGAATAAAAAGTCAATATTTAGACAATGCATTTGCTTTTCACGCTGATTAGTTAAGTCAAGACATATTCCATCAAAAGTAAAATAATTTTTCTCCCAAACGAAACACCCTTCGATAAACCTTCCGACTGTCAGGCTTATATATTTTTAAATGTAACCACTTATAAACTACTTGTTATTTACTCATTTTCATAAAAATAGTTTAATCACAGCAAATTATGTCAACAGCCGTCTATGTTTGTATTGACTTGGTTTTATCACAGTCAAAGTCATTACCTAATTTATGATTCCTAACATTAACCAACGCAAACAACATTTCCTACCAATTTAACAAAATAAAGTTCATTTCTACATTCTCAGTCAGTTTAACTTAATTGACTACAATTTCTCACAATTTTCCGGGAACTTTCCTATTGATCATCCGGCACAATAAAACCCGTATATTCTCTAATACATGACATATTGTACATAGGAATGATACGAAGCTATTCAGAATACAACCAGAAGGAAATGGGAAAAGTGGAAGTCGAAAAGTCATCAAAACATTTCAATAGAGTTCATTAACTTTGTACAAATAAAGTAACTAAATCTTTTCGGTTCATAATATGTATTTACCACAGTTTAGGTATAGAGAATAACAAGCTGTATAATTTAGAAAATAAATGCTTTCTAAATAGACATATTATATAGTAAAATGCACATGGGCCATTCTAACTATTACAGTTATAATTGGTTATATCAGTAGGTAATTCAATTCACATATACGCACATAACAAATGTAAGTACTTTAGGGTTAGTTAGTCCGAATAGAAACTTTTAAATATTTAATTCCCGACAAAGGAAACACTTGTAGTTTTATTGCTATACAACGTCGTATTGTACCAATGCATTTATCACAGGTAGGGTTAGTGTAAGCTATATAAAAAGTCAATTATAATTACATGTGTTATATGCATAGTGAGTCTCATGAAATAATAATGAAGGGGAGTATATACTTCTGTATATGTAAAGTTATAAAGCAATCAAGTGCTTGGATAGCTTTGGACTCTCCGTGTCTTTGGCTCTAATGGGCCCGGCGTCCTATTGAAATAT
Organism: Neelides folsomi; assembly: GCA_034687125.1. Taxonomy (NCBI): domain Eukaryota; kingdom Metazoa; phylum Arthropoda; class Collembola; order Neelipleona; family Neelidae; genus Neelides; species Neelides folsomi. The sequence continues at coordinate 12,609 of JAQGBZ010000647.1, forward strand.
AAATAAGGGACCGAGAAATAAGCGCTTCTGCAATTCCCATCATTTCCTTGATGGGCGTCGGAGGAGCGCAGGTGAGGAAGAAGATCCATTCCATTAACCCCTATTGTTGTCAAACCCAGTCGGGACAAAAACAGGTAGAAAAAGTAGAGAGAGAAAACACCAAAGACCAGTTTTCGCATATACAAAATAAAATTAATATTCGGCGTTAAATCATTTAAAATTAAATTATTCTTTCAAGGGAGTTCAAAACTACAAGTCATTCTCATAACGTTATTTTATTAACATAACATTGAGTTGTTGAGAATTGAGAGCGTTATAACATTAAATTATAAATTATTACATTAAAACTTTCATTAAAGTTTTCATTACAGTTTTTGTTAAAAGCTTATAAAGCTAATGTTACAACTAGAGCCAACCAGCTAAAGCTTATTATTATTGGTAAAGTTAATGATTTAAATGTAAAATTGTAAAATAAGCATTTGTTTGTTATTGTTCAGAATATTTCTATACAGCACAATAAACAGAAGTTTAAAGGCCATTAAGAAAAATAAAGCTGGTTTAAAACAATGGAAAAAAGCATTGGTTCTATTAGAATAAAAAAGTGGGAATGTGAGTTAAAGTGAGTTGACTGTGAGAGAAGGCAAAGTACAGCGAAGATAGGAAATTCAACATTCCTAAACGACTTTCGTATATTCTCATTTATTGACTTCGTGCTCAACAATCAGTTAGTGGTATAACGTTGAACGGAATTTAATGTAACACTTTTAATGTAAACTTAAACCAAGTTAAAATATTCACCATTTAACTCTCCATATACAATTGGTTCATGTTCATTTTAATTTATTATTCCACTCCCAATGTTAAGAATATTTAAAGGCTCGTAAAATATATGAGAGTCTTTTGAAGTATATTTAAATTTTTGTTCAAAGTTGCCAAATTGTATTAAAAAATATTTCTTTAAATGGTTATATTAAATTAGTTATTTAAATAGTAATATATTTAAATTGTTAAAGTGTGTTAAATATGATTAAAGCTAAGCAAAGGAATTGAAGTTTAAAGAGAACGTTTGTGAGTTTGTTGGCGTTGAGAGAAGAGAGATCAGCTGATCAATAACCTCTTTGGAGCTCAAAGGACTCAAAAGAGAGGAGTGGGGCTTTCTTTTTATTATTTTACTAACAACGAAGATGGTTCGGGTCAACTCCAAAGGCCAACCTCTTTTTCAACACCATCAAATCTAAAGACATTTAAGTTAAAGTTGGAACTAACCTTCCGCATCCAATCGCCTTTATCTCCCCTACTCGCAGAATCGTCATCAGTTGGGAAAAAGGAGATTTGGAATTTTTATCTGTCCTACTTCCTCGCTCCTCCTCACAAAGACTCCACTCGACACCAATCACCATTAGCTAATTACTAAAAGGTAACTTATTATTTTTCATTGTTTAAATACATTTAATACAATTTCCTTAATTGGAAATGTCCAATGGGTCAAATATAAAAAGACATTTCAAATTTCCAATTCTAATTCCAATCTGTATTCTATTTGAAATTATTCACTTAATTTTATTGTCATTTTAAGTTTAAATAAGTTAATAATGTAACTTGTAAAATGTCCTTTAACTTTAATTTAATAAAGAGTTTAATTTTTTCATTTAATTATGCAACTTGAGTTCATTTTTCAATTTTTCAATGTTAGATGCAGAGTTGTGTGAATTGGGTCATTTGGATTCACAATGTTTTCTTAAGACGAAGAAATTAAATTTTAAATTAATTTATAAGACAAATTCCTTTGTTTATTTTATTAGATAATTGTTTCTTAAATTCCATCATTTATTTATTGTTGAGTTTATTAAATGAGTTATTAAATGTTAATTTGGTTTAAAATTTAAGTCTACGGGGATCGAATCATTAAATGTTCCCATTTTTCATTTTCAATTCCCATATGGATTCGGTTGACTTCTTGTGATGAATTCTCGTGTTAAAATATTCTCAGTCGCTTCCATCATCATTCCATTTTTAATGATTCCATGTTGAAGGGCCATTTGCTATAATTTCCCCTTATTCTTCCTCCATCATGAGCATGAATTAAAGTTGAAGTTCTTTGCGCATTTGTTCCACTTATGACTCAATCGTGAGACTTTTTTTTTAACATTTGATTTAATCACTGAATACTTCATCTTAATTCTTTAATATTTCAATTTAATTAGTTAAAAATTTAATTTATAAATCATTGATTTCGTTAATTATAAGTCAACTGCTAAATTATACCCTTACTTAAATTATTCTATCGTCGAGACAAAACCTAAACAAAATTATCGATTTGTCCGACTTTTGATGACATGGTCGAAAGTCTTTCGACCATTTTAATAATAAGAACTCGATTCGATTTTGAAGTTTACTTTATTATACTTGCATTTACATTTAAAGGTATATGGTATTAAAGGTATTATTATATGATATATGGTATATTGAATGAGAGGTGTTAGTGTAAAGAAGTACAGTGTTATTGTATTTCAAAACATTAATTTATAGAGAAAATTCCTTTCGTGTTTATCTATTGGAAATTTATTGGATGTCATTTTTGCACGTAATATCAACACTCAATTGTAATTCAATAATTATGGAATTGAATTTCCAGGACGCAGCACACGAAATACAAATGGTGAAGGAAGACGAAATTTCAAAGGGACGTCGATTTGAATGACAATCATTTAACAAGTATTTAAGGCCCAAATCTCTAACATTAAAATGTCCGAAAAAGGCGAGGACGATGAGAAAAAGGGGAATGCACTGGAACGACAAGATTCCGTAATCTCGATCCTTTCAGGCGGATTCGACTTTTGCAGGTAATTTTCCGAATATTAATTATTTAATTAATTAAATTTTATCAATTTAACTTAATTTTATTAGATTTGGATAATGTTCAGTAACATTTAAAAATGATTTTAAATGTCTTTTAATTTTGTAATTTAGGATTTGCCATTGTGATTCTTCAAGTGGTGAATTAATTTCTCCATGTTATTGCTCTGGGACATTGCGATTCGTTCACCAAGTTTGCCTCCAACATTGGGTCCGATCCTCGAACAATAAAAACTGCGAACTCTGTCGCTATCCCTTCGTCATGAGGTCAAAGTTGAAGCCGATTTGTCAATGGGAAGCTCTTCCAATGACCGGAGCCGAGAAACGGCGAGTGGTTTGTTCGGCTCTTTTTCATGCGGTTGCTATCGGATGTGTCCTTTGGTCACTCTTTGTACTTATTGGTGAGGAAAATAGATATTTAATACTTTAATATTAAAACATAAATGTATTTAATACAATTAAATTTAATATTAATAATATATGTCACGACCTTTGTTTATTTTCTAATATTGTTGGAATTTTGTGTGGTAATGGTTTTAACCCAAATTCTTATAATTTTTATTAATGATTTAAATTATTAATAAAAATTGGTTATTAATGAAAATGGGACAAATTCTCAGCTTCACTTATCTTTAACTCGCGATGTCTTTCGTGATCTTTTTACGCAATTGTTATTTACAAATCTTAATGGAATTTTTAAACGTCCATTAATCATAGAATTCTTGTAAGATGAATTGTCTTGGGTTGTGAATATATTCAAGAAATGTTCAATGAGATTGTTCTCATTCCTCTGCGTGGAGTTGAGGAATTTGGCTATGTGGATTTCTTTATTATTTCTCTTCCGGAATTCTCAATGTCTTCCACTTTTGTAAATTATGTTGACATTTATGAATAGAAAATTCATATTGATAAAATAATGGTCTATTTTAAATCTAACAATCTATCATTATTACAGATATAAGTAATTGTTATTTAAATCCGACATAATTTAAAATATTTTTGTATTTCAGAGCGAACTGTGGAGGAATTTCACCATTATGAGCTCGAATGGCAATTTTGGACTAAAATTGTGGTCGAGCTGATTGGAAGTCTCGGGGCAGCAATTTTGATTTGGGTGTGGGGGAAAAGTTATATAAAGTTAATAAGAAATTGGCTCGTTTTCAACCGCACTTTTGTCATCGTCTCCTCCGATCCAGGTGATAAGAAAATCGGTCATTTGGCCGATCGGCCCCCGTCGAGCAAAACCCGCGAGGGGAAAACTCTTCTTTTGCCACCGCTCCTCTATGCACCACCAGAACACGCCCCAACGGAACCGCAATTGTAAAATGTATTTAATTTTCATTTTATTATTTAAATATTTTCAATTCAAACTTTCTACTCATTCCAAATTTCGAATGTTCAAAACATCCCTCCCCCATTTATCGCATCTAATATTCTCTTGTTCTTCGTCGTCCACATTTGAATTCAAATCAATGAATTGTAAATATTTAGGATTTCTCATAGTCTGTAAGCTAATCCATAATGTAAGTTAAAGATTATTAATTTAATTTTTCTGAATCGGGAAGTGCAATTAGTATTTAATGTGAGGACAATTAAGTTCGGAACAGAACATAACGTTAAAGAAATTTATATTTTGAAATATTTATATTATAAAATTTAATTTGGAAATTTAATTATACTATCTTATTTTTTGACAATAATCAATGTTACATAATTGTTATGTAATTGTTATATAATTGTCAAAATTTTAAAATATTTTTTTCGGGTTTGATCAATAAGGAATTCTGATTGTATTTTTTAATTAAATTCGTCTCAATCAAATACGGATACAATTAGGACAATGCAAAAGTTAGACCTAAAAAGTACTATGAGAAATGTTTGTATAAATACTTAAACGAGACACTAAAAATCATGTTAATTATCAATTATTGATAAGTAAATTTGTGTGATTTAATATTAAATTAAGGTTAATTAAGACATTGAGGACATTAAATGTATCTAATAAGTTTTGATGTTTAACATTATTTTTCCATTGTACTTATAATTAGAAAATTTAAGTATTTAAGCTAAATGAAATCAATTGTATACGCGTACTTAAAATATTGAACCTCGAATTTATGAAAATTTTAAATTTTCAACGTGAGTGTTTAAGATTTTTATATGAAATTTGTTATTTATTATAGGTCGGTACTTAAAAATTAAGTTATTAGATTTTGAATAAATTTATTTAAAGTCACTTAAAATAAATTAACAATTCTGATAAAGTCGAGGGTGATGTTATTTAATGTGCTTATTGAATGAAAACATTGTTGTAAAATGCATGGTCGTTTAAAGGAATTTGATCAGGTTTAATTAATTCAAAGGTACTCTTTATATGTGATAGTTTAAATGTAAGTTAAATATTTTGTAAGATTTAATTTAAATGAATTGAATGAATTCAATTTTCAATGTACAATCATGTGTTTTTTCTAATGGATTTTTCCCCGTAGCCAAAGTGGGAAGATTTTCCTTCCGAAGAGAAATGATGTGCAATTTTCACATTGTTTGTTTTTATTGTTAAATTCTTCGAACATAAGAATGAGAGGAGTTCGATCAAAACAAGAATTAATTTAAGATATAACAATTATTACTTTCCATTTTATATGGACTTGTTTAAATAAATGGATTTTCATAAACAAAATTTTTTTATTGGCATTTATAAAAAAATTCAAACAAACTACAAAATCGATATACAAAAGTAATTGCCCAATTAAAAACATTAAATTAAAAATTCATATTAAACAATTAAAAGTGTAATTTTTAGTTTAAGGAATTAATTAATTAGGATTAAACATTTGCAATCCGATTATTCTTTCTTGCTTCTTTCCTCAATTTCAAAATCTTCATTCCCGTGTGGAGAACAACAATGATGAAGAAAATCCATAGGATTGTACAAAGTGCAGTATAACTCCCAACATAAATATAAACTTCTTTAAGCAGCACTATTAATTGTAAGTAAAAAAATTAATTATTAATGTAATAAATAATAATTTGAATCTTTTCTATTAAATTAATAAATGTGATTATTTATTTAATGTCATTTTATGAATAAGGGTCGTACTTAAAAGAGACTTTGGATTTTCAATTACATGAAGTAAAAAGATATTTGAAAGCTTTGTGTCCACGAAGCAGAAATATTGACCAGAGTCTTTCCTAAGGCCAGCTTTGATCTCCAATTCAAACCTTCCATTGATCTTCTTCCTTCCTTTGTTAACTTTCTCAAGAAAATGCGGGCCGAGAAATTTCTTTTCAAATGCCCAAACCACAGAAGAGGAAAGTCCAGAACTTTGCGTTTAAAATTCATATTTGTATAAAAGATTTTTGAATAACTTTCAAAGTTGGTATTTAATAAGGTTAGTTATTATTTAAAATTGTTTATAAAATCTGATAGTTGGAGTTGGAATTACTTGGGGCATTTGAAAGTGATCGAACCGCCATATAAAATTGTATGAGTTGAAAATTTCTTCTTACCAATTTCCTCAGTAACTGTAAATACAGAATATTTGTATTTGCATGAATATTGTATAAACATTTGATTGGTTTTTAACTTATTTGTGAGCATTTTGGTTGAATTAAGTTACCTAAATTGATTTCACAAGTTCCAGTACAAGATTCAATTTGAGAGAAAAGCGGAATTTGCGAGATTTTCTTCACAAGCTCAATTTGTCCAGGAAAATAAGTTGAAAGAAACGGAGATGAACACGGGAAATTGATATCAAAACTTGTTTTGCTCTTCTTTTTTACTCCCTTTAAATTATTAATATTTTATTTAAATTTTCTAAATTAATTTAAAATAGTAAAACCATTGGTATTTTAAAGTAGAAATATAATTAAAACTAAAAAGTAGTCTATATGTAATATTATACTTATTTTTTAGTACAAGTAATCTAATACTGTTTTACTTTTATAAGTTCCATTAATTTTTCTCTTTTAACGATCTCGTCAATTTTTCTTATTTAAATAGTAAAATTCTAAATACATTTCTCACTATAAATCAATTTTTAAGGAATATATAAATATGTATTTAGAGTACATACTTTGTATCAAGTAGGTATATAACATAGTAATTATACGATATACGATGTTATTTTATACTATGTGTAAAATTCATAAAACATAAAATTTTACGTATATCATTTCATGTTTCCTACCATTAAAAATTCACAAGTGGAACGTTGAACTTAACGGTTTGCCTTATTAAAGGATAAGTTTATAGTACCTACTTGTGGTATAATAAGATTTTTTAAGTTCAATTTTCTTCTGCCCTTTCAACTCATTTCACCAGAGCAGAATTGAAAAGGGAGAATTTATGTGGGTTTATAATGTTAACATTAAGTCTATAAGGCACTATGTAATGCTTAATGTACACTAAGTACCTTAAGTACATTAGTGAAATCTTGAAATACTTTTGACTTTAAGAGACCTATATTTGTATTATATCTTCATGTTATATATTATAGTAAACTTTTAAGTTGAGTGTACAAAGTTGTCCAACTGACTTTGTAATTGTGTGGGACGATAATACGACATTGTCCACCACGTCTTTTCACTTTTTCCTTCTTCATCCGCCCGCAGGAATTACATTCACCCCAAACTCCCCAACCAATTTCAATCTGAATCAAAATTAAACCATACTCAAATTTACCTCTCATTCATTTTAATACCATCATTTAGTTCCTTAAACTTATCATAAATAGAGCTATCTTTGAGTAAACAAAATATTTTAATTATTTGGGATTTTAAAAGTTTATCCTATTATGAAATACAGCTATTAATATAAATATAATCAATATATACCTATAAGTCTATTATATAAATTTTTTCTGGAAATAAAAGGAGATGTTCGATGGAGTGCTATTAATATGGAAAACTTTGAAAAAAAATTTATGAGGCAATTTATAGTAATTTAAATGGCAAATTTAGTTGTGGGAAGATGAAAGAAAAAAATGGGAAATTTATTGAGGAAGCCCAATTTTCCCCTTCAATACAATAAAAAGCTTAATTTAATTCAATTGGGAAAAATCTATTGAGATGATTCAAATACATGGAAAAGAACTGAAACGGACTGAAAAGAAAAAAAGGCTTTTAAATAAGACGCGAAATGATTGGATTAAAATGCATGAAAAGGAAAAACACATTTGGTTTCATCTTCCTTTCATGCCATTTTATTCTCCCAATTTGATGATTTTGGCTTACTCGCAATTCTTCTGTTTCCTTCCTTTCCTTCACTTCTTTATTGATTGGGTCCAAGTGGTTCCGGGAAAATACTTTAAATTCATTTCCGGTTCCACTGAGGATTTCCCTTTCGATCTCTTCGCCTTTTACTTCAAAAAATTTAAAAATTTACTCCTCAGGCCAAATGTCATCTTCACAGATTAAATCAAAAGGAAATTTAAAAAAATTTCCAAATAAATTGAATTTTCTTTCTTGGTTTAAATTGCCAAATGGCAATTTACAAATGTAAGATTATTTACTGGCCAAAGTGCATTTTTTAAATTTTAAACTTGACTTTGAATCCCATTTATACATTAACTTTAATATTAAAATTGCAATTTAATTTAATCATTATTTTATATGCACTTTTCTATACCATATGTATACTTACATATAGTAGGTATGAAGGGTTTGCACAAGTATGAAGCGTATATATGTACTTAAAATGTTTTTATTTATTTATGTTATCTGTACCATGAAGAATGTAATAGAATTTTGGGGAATTGTTTTGGGAATCTTGGCCTGCATTTTCAATGTCACTTTCACTTGCACAGAAATACAAAGCTGAGTCTTCTTCCTCAACATTCCCAATTTTCAAATTGTTTGCTTCAAATGTAAATTTATTATTTTCATCTATTTGGGCTTGGGCTCCGTTTGCCCTTGAACTTCTGAACCATTTCACACTTTCTTCCTCCTCTTTTGAATTTACAGAATTTTGAGAATCTACAGAATTTTCGTCCTCTTTTGAATTTTCGGAATAATCTGAATTTCCTTCCTTTTTAGAATGTTCATGACAGAAGTGACAAGGGAGAAGAACGTCGGCCCCTCTATTTGCTTCCACAATGAGAAACTCGTCTTGTGTCATTGGATGGACCTTTGAAGGGCACGGGATGAAAATTTGGCCATTTTGTGATCCATTTGAGCTGGGTGGAGAGCAAAGGAAATCTCCTTCCACTCCCAACCTCTTTGAGCACAAATCCTCGAAATTTGTCTCCGACTTTTCAAATTCATTTCCGAGAGATTTCAACGAGGAAAAGGAAAAGAAGAGGAATAATGCATGAACCAAATTAGAGAACATTTTATTAAATTCTTCTCTTCATTTCACCCAATTTCCTATTCCTTTTATTTTATCCTTTTAGATCATTATTACTTTAGTTATTTAATTTTTCCATTCTCCTCCTTTGTTCAAAATACATAGCATAAAATATAAAGGGCATTCACGTTAAGTGTGTATGACTTTGACAATTTTTATAACTTTAACCAATCAACTTAAGAAATATGTTTACAGATATAGATTTTATTGCTAACTATAATATCCGTTTACTTGATTCGTCATTAGTCATTATCAGGGCTGTGAAGTTTAGGTATCAAATTCGAGAAAATAGGTAGGTAAATAATTATGAATTTCGAGGAAATAGGTATGAAAATAGGTATGAGTTTTTGAGTTAAAATAGGTCGATTTATTCGTTATACAGTTGCTCTTGTGAGCTCATAGTGGCAAACAACCCACGTCTCTAAATTTTGAACAGTAAATGTTTTCCGATTGTCAGTTAACACAGATTTGTGCATCGAAAAACTGGGTTCTACGTCAACCGTTGTCAACGGTGCAAATTTGAAATGAGAAATTTCATTTGGATGTCGGGTAATATCTGGGCATTCGATGCTTGACTGACTTTCCTATTTCTTCCTGTACTAACTCAATTTTGACTTTAATTTCCTCTAATATGGTAAATGAAGCCCAAATCGAAACTCCCTCCATTTGGACCTTTTCAAGTTAAAAAGGTAAAAATGTGTAATTTGAAGAAATATCTGCAAGTTTTTGTGGAATTTCCAAATTCTTTATTGACTCTTTGGCTCGAGTCACAGCAGCTGAATCGTCATCTAATGTCTCGATAATTCTCGACTCATTAATAAATGAGATTTCCTCGGCATGTTCTTATCAAGTGAACCTACTAATATATTTGCGATGTATCGGCCCTTTTCATCAGTTGTTTCATCAATTCCAATCCAAATCGGTCTATTTCCCAAATCTGTTCTAATTTCATTGATTACCTGAAATAAACCTTATACTTGAATTTTGTTTTTAAATTAGAAATAAATTATAAAATATATATATATAATTTTTCACTATAATTTATATATTACCTTCTCATAAGTCCTTTTTAAGTATGAATGTTTTAAAGTTGACTGATCTGGAATGTTTTGATTTGTGTATTTGTCGAGAAATGATCTGAATCTTGGATTATCCAATTTATTCCAAGGAATATTTGCAGAGAGAAATGCTTCACACAAATCCTGATTAAATTCATTACATCTTGGTGAAACATCCGTGATCTTAGTCTGTTTTTCTCTTGTAGCCAATAATTTTGCAAAATTCTTGCAATGAAGTGCTGTCTCAATGTGCTGATCAAAATGTGATTTCATTTTCCATCCATAGGTTTTCACACAAGCCTATTTAAATTAACAATTATTTTCTTTTCTTCCATAATTGTTTTATGTATTTCATTAAAAAATAGATAAATATATTTAATAATATTCAATTTACCTCACAAAAGACCTTTTCACCTTCAA
>JAQGBZ010000648.1:0-23210 GCA_034687125.1 Neelides folsomi
TCATATTGGATTCATTTCTTAATCTGCGAAATATTTACCATTGCGAAGGGAAACATCCAGCTGAAACACCCAGTACACATTTGAACAATTCAGAGATTAATTTCTCTAGAGTGAAGAAATTGCGTGAAATTGTTTTTATTCGGCAAGTGGGGGGAGGTCACCCCATTTGTTCATGTGTAGAGTGGATGAGATAATAATGCGAGGGCCTTGTGATTGTGCGAAATGTACGAAGAACCTTGTGGTCTTGCGAAGAGGGAAAGACACATGTAGTCCCTACATGGACATATCAGAAATAGTCTCTAAAAGGAGTTGCCTTCTTTTGTGTAAACTTCCATGATTTATGGTTAATTTAATTTAGTGCAATTTGTGTGGATGAGTCAAAGCTTGGTGGATGGTGGAGGCTTGAGGGTTATAAGTAAGCTGAAGAGATGGAATGCCCTAACATGCACATGGGAGAATATAAGTAAAGATCTTCTCCGCGAGCTCTGCTCAGGACCGAATTACCACTTCCATTCTAAAGGATCAAATCTGTTTCCTCAAATTGTATCTTATGGCCTGCCAACTCCATTAGCTTGGCTCATTCCTCCTCTATAGGTGTCTTTAATATAAAATTCAATTTTGAAAATTGGATCCTTGACAGTATCCCTATTTTGGAGAATTGAGTCCAAAGGTGAATAGGGATTTTGATGGATTGAGGACCTTAGATGATATTCGACTCCTTAGAGAAATCTTATAATAATAGAATGTGTTGAAGGAAGAGAATAATTTTCCTTTCGACGACTGGGCCATAATATGAGGATTTCATCCTGGCTATGAGGGTGACATGATGCAGGATAGGCTTATTAATTAGAGGAAAGGGCGACCTCCTCTTGAGAACCACTTCGACTTCTTCCTCATTGCTCCTCTCAGTCAGCCTTATTTTCATCTTCGTTAATGGAAGGGCTCTTGAGTGTCGTTCCTTTGGAAAATTCCTCCACTCCAATGAAGAGGGAATGAGACGGGAGAAGGCTGGAGGAGGAAAATTTGCGAAACCAGGCGAGAGAGAGATAAAGAGGCATATAATATATGTATTTGCTTATTGTAGAGACCAAACTCTTACTTATGAATATCGGGAGGAAGGAGGTTGAAATCTTTTTCCTTTGTCGTTTTTTAAAGAATTTAGAAGGTTTCATATTTATAAGAGCCCCATTTACGACAAGGGCCAAAGAGTCAGAATACGAAGGATACGGAGCCTCCGCTTTGCATATTTGAACGACCCGGATCCCACCATTCCCACTCACTCCCCCTCGTTTAATGGGGATTGAATGGGAAGAAGGAAGAATTGGGGAGCGAAGGAGGTACGTTATTTGCATCAACTCTTCCGAACAAAATTTCCAATCCTATTAAATTTCCCTTATTTTTTCCAAAATGGGCCAAGAGATCGATTAAGCTTAAATTGAATGGAATTGTATGAACGATGCCGAGAGTCGTCGAAGTTTAAAATTGAAGATTTTTTTCCTCTTCACTTCGTCACATCTGAACTTGTGTTTGTGTTCCATTTGGCACTGAAGGTTTCATTAAATTTATTTCTAACGAGCCTCAGTCCAAGATTTGCAATTTAGATCCATGGCCATTCGGGTGACAAGGCGTTTAAGAGGAGAGAAACATTAACTATTGAGATTTAGTGCCAACAAAACTCGACTCACTCGACAGCTCATCGACTGTCCAATTTGATTTACAAGATGTAGGCTGTAAATGTAATTTTCATTTAATCTTATCCCTTTTTGACTCTCGTCTTGTATCAGAACGTATCTTGAGGAGAAAGATCGACTGATTCAGTCGTGTGTGTGATGAGAGTCGATAGCCAACGAATGGCCTTTTAATTTGTTTTGAATGAGTCCTCAATAGACTCATTGTAATTTCAATTGAATATAAATATTCAAAATGACTCATTGTAATTTCAATTGAATATAAGTATTCAAAATGACTCAATCGATAATCGTGGGAATAGATTTATTTTTGTGATAAAGTTTCCGGTTATTCAAAATTACATTCCAATCGTTTGAATTTTTGAGTTTTTTCCCTTCCAATCAGAAAATTTGAATTTTGAAATATGGAATGTTTTCGATGTAATAAATATTTTTCTAGTAAAAAATGTCTAGCGAGCGGAATTTTTTACATGTTTTTAGTATAGAAATATTGATTTTAAGAGGAATCTTGAGGAAATGAGATCGTTTGGAAGTTTGAGGAATTGAGATTTCCACTCACATCAATTCATTGGATATCAGTTAGAGAATTTTTTGTCACAACAATGGAGGAAATATGCTTCCAATTTTGGGGTCACATTTGCATGAGAGTGGAATAGGTAGTTCTTTTAACAATTTGCAATTCGTGTGGAGTATCTCACCCTGGTTCATTGGGTGAGTTGAGGAATGGGATCTTTCCAAGTATGAAAAGAAGTAGCCTCTTGGATTTAAATATTTCAGGAATTCTATTCCGCATCTTTTGGTCTCCCAAGTTTCTTCGGTTCTCAATACAGTTTTCTCGTTAAAATTCCTTTATGATTATCATCACGTTTCTGCACTTCTCTTTCCCCTCTCTCTCACATTCATGTCTGTATAGTCTGACTCGCCCGAGTGAGCTTATCCCACCCATGTTCCAATATAGGAACTCAAATACTCGTCAAGAGGTGTTTGGGCCGAATGATGTCCCATTGCGAGACGGGTGGAAATTGGAAGTGAGGGCATTTGGACCGTATGAAAATATTTCCGTTCATTATTCAAATGAGAGGCAAATAAATAGGGGAAGGAGATAAAAGAGATGGGCGGAAAATGACATAGAGGAGCCATTCTTCTTTAGAGGAAATGATTTCATTCAATGATAGTTTAAAAAAGCTTTAAAGGAGTCGAGACTATATTACTTGCTAACATTTTCTAAATTTAGTTCCTTCATCGCCTCCCTAACTGCATTTTTATCACAATTATCTGCTAAGTTATCTAAATTGTACGTGAAATATAAACACGTTTTTTCACGTTGGAATTGCTCATATTACAACGTTTTTCGTTTTAATACGTAGTTTGATTGTGATTTTAGTGAATCGTTTGTTTATTTAAATGTAATTTATAACAAGTTAATTCCAATTTACTGAAATGATAAATTCTTATTGATTTTGATAATAAAATATTGAACATTTGTTTTACCGGATCATGCTTTAATTTTAATAAGTATGAAATGTACGAAGGAGCTTAAGGAGAAATTCCAGTCATCTATCCGTCGTTTGGAAGCTTTAGATAAATTAATATCTTAAGCAGGTTTCGTTGAGAAGACGAGTTTTTGCATCCATAAATCATGTGAAGGAATATAAAACCTGTGGATCTATATAATTTTTAACCAACATTGCAAAATCCTCCCTTAATGTAATATAACTACATTGCCCATCCAAAAGAATAATAAACATTTATTTGATAAGCCTTATTTGATAAGACATTTACCCCCTTTACTTTTTTAAGGTGTTAAATATTGAATATTTCTTGTTTTGCAGGAGACTCGAGCACAGACGACGATAGTGGAGGGAACGAAGAGGGCGATTTGGACGAAGAGAACTCAATTACGCCACCTGAAATTGTACGGGATCGGGGTTCTGGGTCTCGACCACCGGCGGCAATTCCAGGCCAACAAACTCACATACATTCGGATAGCAGTTCTACGGGTTCAAATCGGGAAACGCCAATGAGTCGCCCGCCGAAATTACCAGAAAGAAATAGGTGAGTCTTTTTTAATGATCCAAAAGGGAAAGAGAAGTGGTGATTGCATTAAGCGTATTTTGCTGTTCCGCCTTGGCGTTTCACCCGCACTTCCTCTCATTTTTTTATAATCTCAATTGCACTCTGGAGGAAGTAAGGGATAATGTATGCGACTCTGACCTTTGTCTCTCCTCTACATTAATTAATCTACTTTAGGAGCCGCGTGGGTTTCTATCCAGTTTATATTATTATTACTTTAATCGGAGGAGGGGTTGAGTGTAGTTGTGTAGTGCAGTTCAACAGCCTTTAGGACCAGACGGAGAAAAGCTGTGTTGTGGATGGAAGCTTTTGTAGCTATGTGAGGGCCGGGCGTGAGAGCTGTAAATGGAATCTTCAGGCTCCTTATTTCACAGATCCCCTCCCACGAATGACAACATACTTCACGGTTTAACGCTTCCCTTATTTAAAAATATGTGTGTTCGGAGGTTGTAGGACAAGGAGCCAATTTGCAGATTTGAATTCGCGCCATTTCCCCTTTTTTATCGAGATTGAGTTATTTATTGGGATGAAGGAGCCTTATTAATTTACTTAATAATGAACTGAAGCTTAAGAATTCGCATGAGTGATTGAAATGTATCAAGCGTGTTTGTATTTTAACTAAGGGAAAGTGATATGACTTTCTTTAGAAAAGAATTTCTTATAAGTACATATAATCTTATTCAGTAGTTATATTTTAATGTTATGCTCTTGTCTGGTTGAGGAAATGGATGAGGGCGGTGGAAAAAGATCTCTCGTGTCAGAGGTAAAAATGAGAGGAATCGTTTTTCCCGCATCAATATTCTTTTTTATCATTTGAGGAATAGGAAAATATTGGCCGGTTCTTGTTCGGATGAGCAAACGAAAAGGGAGAATAATATTTAGGAGAGTTGAATGGATGAAGTGTCTTAATCCGGTTGATTGATGTTTCCTCCTTTATTTCACATCGAGACTCCGACCTCCTCTCTCATTTGAGAGAAGGAATCTCGGCATGGTCTTAAATACTAACCAACCCACATCCTCCTCTTACCGAATGCTTCATTTCCCTCTTAATCCTCTTAAGCTGGTTCCCCAGGAAGTTTCAAGTTTAAATCTCTTGTGATTTGCAGGGTGTCAAACGGGACGCCGGCGGCTCCGCTCACATACTCGAATCTCGGGATGTCAGGAGGGAATTTGGGATGGGAGGAGCAGCGGGGGAGCGTACGAGAAGAACCACGGAAGCCTTCGACGCCTTCGGAACATCACCAGCACCCACAACCGCTCCCGCAGCCAGTTCCGTCGGTCCAGAGAAGTAGCCGGCAAGAAATGACTGACCTTGTGGAAGCTATGCAAAATTTAAGAACATGTAAGGACAATTCACATTTTCATTTTCCTCTTTGTACGATTACATGCTTAAAAGAACTAAGAAGAAACTTGGGACTTGGACTCCAGTTGAAGAAAATATTTGAAGGGAGAAATGAATAAATAAGAAATGTATGTGGATTCTCCAGACATCAGGATTGAATAGAGACAATCCATTAAGATGGCTTAAATAATTCATGAGGAGAAGTGAAGGAGCGAATGGAGCGAGAGGAGTTTTAAGCTGATGGCACTTTACAATCGCTTTAAGCATACAGTTCTTTTGAGGGAGGGCTCATAATTAAAAGTAGCATTGGATCCGAGGCAATTCGCGTGTAATAATGGGAGGAATAATAGAAAGGGAGCTCTTCACATTTATGCGTTCCGCTAATCCTTCAATGTGTTCAAAAATGAGATGAGGATGGGATTAAGCATATGGAGAAACTTGGCTTCGGCTGACTAGTCCTATTTATCTACTTCTTTTAACTCCTCCTTTCCAATTGAGAAAATGACTTGACAGCCGTTTGTGTTTGTTCAACTTCTGTAAGATTGATGATGATTTGATCAAGTTTAATTTGAAGGTAAATAATAAATTCAAAGATCTTTTCCCCGAGTTGAAAGACGACTTCTGAAATGGCGAAACTTGAATTAATTGAGATTTAGGATTTACTTATTTTGGCCGGGATCCTATGATTAGGAAATGGGAGACAGGAAAGGGAGATGATAGGTGACTTTGATTGAAGTTCTATGTAATGAACTCTCTCTCTTACGCTCTTTCATATTCGGGGGGCCTCTTTGGTGATTCTCGTCCCGTGGTAGGGCATTTCACAGTAGGCTGCCTCCCTGATGCTCTATAATTGACTCTTTGAATTGGATGTGTCTCGGGGAGCAGAGCGGGGGCCATGCAAATAAAAATTTCATACCCGGCTCTATTCCTTTACTCAAGGATCAAATAGGGATGTCTTGAATTTATGGGAACCATGCGGCCGCCATTCGCTTCCACTTACCCCTTTACAAGGAGGGAAAGGAAGGAATTGAGGATGACATTTTCCTCCCTATTTACCGCACATTCAAGACGTGGGCAGACTTCCTTCTCCTGCCTTGTGTGTCTTGGATACCTTTGTTCAATTTGTCCTTCTAAATGAATGAACTTTGATTTTCTCCTCTTGAATGATTGCCCCGTCGTCTTACTCCATTTCTCTCATTCATTTCAGATTCTTCGCAAGGAAGTCAACCGCCCGATGTGACGTCAACCGCCCAGTCGAGACAAAGACTGGCCCCGGCCGACCGTGTTAATCGGTTCAATCAGAAGAGAAGCCAATCCTCCGTCGATGAAAGCTCAGGTGAGGATGAAGCTCTTGGATGTTTTTTTCAATTATGTTTTACATGTACTTTGGAGAATAAATAGGATCCCTTCCCAACATCCACCTTTCACTCTTTTTTTTCAAAAAATAGGGAAAGGGAAGTTAATATCGATTTTTAGGAGTTAGTTGGAGCACGGAAGAACCTTTTGATTAACTTCTCTCACTCTGACTTGATTAATGTTCTCCTCTCCTCTTATTAACTTCTCTCAACTTTAAGTACAAAACTCGAGCTAATTTTTCCCCACCCACGAATTCCCTTCAATTCCCGCACTCGCCTTTTACCTATTAACTACTTAGATATTACATCTATAAAAAGAGGTTTAGGGAAAGCACAATGGAAAGTTTTTTCTCCATGGTATGAATTGCATTACAAAGTACAGTATATGAACAATGAGTGGAGTGGGAGGAAATCTAATTTACTCCCATCCTCCCGGAAAATCAAGAAATGGAATTATTAAACTAGATTATTTGATATATGATAAAAGTTAAGGATTTTAATAATGTCCGGATGGAATTGGAAATCAAGGAGAAGTGTGCTAGGGATTTTGGGAAGATTCAGCTATTTGGACTCAATTGGAGTGGAGAGAATGGGATTACGAGACATTAGTGGAGGGGCGGGAGGGAGTTTGAGGGGAGGGGAATTATGGCGATGAAGAGATTGGAAAGTAATGAAATGGTTTCCGGGAGTAATTTGCCACTTTTGGATTTCTAGGGACGCTGACTGGAACCGGGCGTTGGAAAGTGTCCGCAAAGATTCAACAGCTCTTAAACACACTCAAGCGCCCTAAGCGCCGTCCGCTTCCTGAATTTTACGAGGATGATGACATCGAATTGGAAATGGCAGCTAAACATCGAGATCCAAATGCACCGAAACCTGAGGGCAGTCTTATGAGCCCGGCAATCGGAGAGCAACTTGTGGTTCGTTCATTCACATTTTCATCTCTTCCTCTCTCTCGACTCTTAATTACCGCCATTCCGATTCCAGTTTCAATTAACTCTTGAGAGTTTTCTGGGGTTTGAGCCTCAAGAATGAAATCTGAAGATTCGCGGAGAGAATAAAACGCCTTCATTTATTTTATTATGTCTATAAAAGGAAGGGATGAGGGTAGAAGGGGGGATTTAGGAAGAACGTGAGGAACTTTTGGGGACTGTAGGAATAAAATAAAGCCGTCTTCGTCCTCTTCAATGGGTTAAAGGGGAGAATAGGACGAAGGACTTCATGGGTTTCTACTGGAGTCGAGACATTCAAATGAAAGAGGGGAATTCAATTGAAGATTTTCTTCCCTTTAGATCCCGTCTGGCCTTCCGAGGAACTTGGAGGCAGCTGTTCAACGATATGGATCCGCGACTTTCAAAGCTCCGGTCGCCACTGTTCTGGACCCTAATGGGAAGCTGACCATCACTTTATCTTATGGTAACCTTATTGTTCTTTTCTTTACAAGAAGTATTAGTTGACGAAGCTCATCTTATGTGATCTCATGTGATATGAGCAGTTTGAGGAATTTGGGATATGATTGCCTTTCTTTTGTTTGGAAAATATAGGGAAACTTCTGAGTCGATCGCATAAGATTGCCTACGCCCTCCTGAACAAGACTGGAAAGGGGGAGAGCGTCGTGAAGAGCGGAGACCGGGTCGCCCTAGTCTTCCCCAACAACGACCCAATTAACTTCATCTGTGCTTTCTATGGATGCCTCTTTGCGGGAGTCGTCCCAGTTCCCATTGAAGTCCCGCTCACAAGACGAGTGAGAGAACGTCCTCTTATCTTTACACAGCTCCTAATTGCACTTCTCGCTCGCTCCCTAACATTTAACTACACCCATTACATCTCCCTTAATGTTGGCCTATCAAAGGAAGGAGGAGAGGAACAAGGTTCTTCCATTACTCACAATGAGTCGTGGAAGCCAAAATGGGCAAACATGAACTTTTGACTTGTCTCAACGAATTCGCACACACATGGAGTGACTTCACATCTCCTGTGTCATTGTGGGAGATTGAACATTTGGACTTGATCATAATGCCAAGTCGTATTCTCACATTAGTTATAAACTTGTTGTCTCTGCCCAATGTAATGATTTTCTCACTTTGGGCTTTTGACCCAATGGTTTACCCAATCATTTTGCTATCTATTTTACTGAACGTGGCATGGTGAGAGATGTCATTTGATGAAGAGTAATGGATTGATAAGGATTTTTTAAAACGAGGGGCGAGAGTTCATGTTCATGTCATTTTCGGGTGTGGAAACTGATGAATATTTAGTGCGAGATAAAAAGGGATGCAATTGGTTTTATATTATTTAGCCTTTTGGAGTTCATTGAGTTTAAATGAGTTTAAATGGGATTTGATGGATTTTAAAGGACGCTGGATCTCAACAAATCGGTTTCCTCCTTGGGAGCTGCAACGTGCAAGTTGCCCTTTGCTCCGAAGCATGTCTCAAAGGTCTTCCAAAGACGGCAACGGGCGAAGTTGTTGGATTCAAAGGTTGGCCAAAGCTCTCATGGTTCGTGACGGAGCATTTGGGGAAGACGCCAAAGGATTGGTCGCCGTCTCAACGAGTCACTGACGACACATCTGCCTACATTGAGGTTTCCATATATTCTCATTCCTCCTGTTCTACCAAATGAGACTGAATCGGGAGAGTGATTTATAGTGTGAGGAAGTGGGTGAAACTCAAATGCTTTCTCTTTCCTATTTACAGTACGCGACAGACCGGGATGGGTCTGTGATGGGCGTGACGGTGAATCGGGCCACAATGCTGGCACACTGTCGGAGCTTAACCACAGCCTGCAACTACACCGAGGGAGAAGTCATGGTCTGTGTCCTGGACTTTAAGAGAGAAGTTGGTCTCTGGCACAGCATCCTCACCTCAGTCTTCAATGGGATGCATGTCATTTTCATACCTTACGCCCTCATGAAAGTCAATCCAGCCTCATGGATGCAAATGATCACGAAATACCGAGGTAGGGTTTTGAATATTTTCTACATTTCATCTTAGTTTAACAGCTTAAGGGCCCTACTTTCCTCCCGCTCCTGGGTTTTATTGGGAATTGAAGGGAGAGAGAATTGCTCTCTCTGAGTAAATCAATAATGTATTTTAAAACAGACTGGAGAAATGTGGTGAAATTCTCACCTTTTAGCTTCAAGTCTTGCGTTAGAAACTGCTTGGGAGAAATGTGTTCTTTGAGAGAATAATTGGATTTTAAACAGACTGTTTTTGATTATTAAATATGAAAAGTTGAAACAAAGTTATTATTATGAGAGATTTTCTTCTTTTTATTAATTTTTAGTAAGCTAAATAATTTTATCCTGTTTTGCATGAGAGCAAACAAACGAATTTCCTTCCAATTAAAACTTTTAAAACATATTGAGTTTTCTAATTTGATTAAAGTTTTATCCGGCACATTCTAATGGAGCTGTGATTCTATTTGCTTTGAATTAACCCATTTATGTACAGAGGAGCCGATTAGAATGTGAAAGAGAATGGAGGAATGTGGGGTAGATAAGAGAAGAAGGCAATGATTTGCCTCCGAGTCTCAATTAGCTTAATGAGGAGCAATTAGTTCGGGGAATAAAGTTTTGAGTATATATGGGTGAGAGATATTGTGAGAGGAAATTGGCTTAATGTTAATAACGGTTGATTGCAGCAAGCATCGCGGTCGTCAAGTCCCGGGATCTCCATTGGGGGCTGTTGGCCACGAGGGATCATCGGGACATTAGCCTCGCTTCCCTCCGGCTCCTTCTCGTCTCTGACGGCGCCAACCCATGGTCACTTTCTTCCTGCGACCAATTCCTCTCTGTATTCCAAAATAAAGGCTTAAGGCCCGATGCGATCTGCCCGTGTGCATCGTCATCTGAAGTTCTCACCGTGTCGCTGAGAAGGTACGTCCGCTTTCATTACTTAAATTAAACTCTTATAGCTAAATTAAACGGAGTTCATTATATTTATCATCATGACATTTATCATCCTCCATGAAATAGAGACGAGGAGAGAATTTTAAATGGCTTTATTAGTCCTTTGGAATTATTTTATTTAATAGAGGAGAAAGGAAGTGGAGAGTAAATAGGGCGTAAGGAGGTTGAATTGAAAGGAAAAATGAGAATCTTCCCAGGCTTCTCCTTTATGGAGAGAATAAAGCCTGATTTATAAAGTGGGTTTCGATGAGTTCAGCTTCCTTTTGTTAATGGAACATCTTTGAGAGTGAACTGAGAGAAGATGAGGCATTGAGAAGGAGGAGGATCATTGAGAAGTCGAGGAGTTAGATCTCTCATGCCTATGGTCTATTCAATAGAAGTATCATGGATGGGTAATCGAATGGGAGTTCGTTCCGGAGGACTCGAATTTGATGGAAGGAATTAAAATCAATAATGGTTGATTAAACATAATAGATGATGATGATTTCACAGGCCAGGGCGGGCGGGAGTGAATGCGACGGGGCGCGGGGTGCTGTCGATGCAAGGACTAAGCTACGGAGTTGTTCGAGTCGACCAGGAAAATTCCCTTACCTCACTAACTCTACAAGATTGCGGCCAAGTGATGCCTGGAGGTAATATTAAATATATGAAGAACCTCATTTTCCCATTAGCTTATTTCTTTGTGATTTATGGATTTATGACCAGCGTTTTTTCATACCCTCTTTTTCACTCCACAGCTGTGATAGTCGTGATCCGGATGGACGACCAGCCGTTCCTCTGTAAGACGGATGAAGTGGGAGAAATTTGCATTGCGAGCTCAGCGACTGGATCCCACTATTGGGGCTTGCAAGGGTTGACGAATCACACGTTTAAAGTCCAGCCACTCCAGGCTGATGGGACTGTCATAAGCGAAGCGGAATATGTTCGTTCAGGACTACTTGGATTCCTCGGTCCTGTAAGCAATCTTTAAGATTTTCACTATTTTTACTTTTAAATCTTCACTAGTTCAGTTTTTAACTGTGAGCCTTGAAAGGAATGAAAGAGGAGTTTATTAGATTACCTTCTATTAAATAAGGAATTTAATTTCGCTTAAGCAACTTCCGCTTATGCAAAGAGTTCATTAAGGGCATTTGCCTGGCATTTGATCTAAAGCTGGGCGGAAGAGGGCAAATTAGATTTTTACTTTGTTTTCTCTTGTGGAAGAGTTTGGAGAGATTCGGCTTAATCTAATTTCCCTCTCTAGGATGTGTGTCTTTTATCCAGAATATAATTTTGTGTTGTTTTTTAGGGCGGACTTGTATTCGTTTGTGGGTCGAGGAATGGGCTGATGAGTGTAAGTGGGAGGAAGCACAATGCAGACGACATCATTGCAACCGTCCTGGCCGTTGAGCCCATGAAGTTCATATATCGAGGGCGAATTGCCGTCTTCAGTGTGAAAGTTCTAAGGGACGAACGGATCTGTGTGATTGCAGAACAACGGCCAGATTGCAGCGAGGAAGAAGTAAACCCATTTTCTCTTTTCTCTCTCCTTCAATTCTTAACCTTTCCCCTTAATTCCTCTTTGTGGGTCCCTGTTGGTACAGAAGTTTCCCATTATATTCCGTTTTCATGAATATTCAGTCTTTTCCGGGAGTTTGGGGCCGTCCAAGTTGGATGGGATTTATTAGTTTTCCACTAACGTTCGCAACACAACTCTAAAGGACTTGGAATTATTTAGAGCTTTCAGTGGATGTCACGAGTTCTCCAAGCCGTGGACTCAATTCATCAAGTCGGAATATACTGTCTCGTCCTTGTGAATCCTAACTGTTTGCCGAAGACCCCTCTCGGCGGAATTCACTTGTCAGAAACGAAACGGCGATTCCTGGAAGGGGCTCTTCATCCTGCCAATGTCCTCATGTGTCCTCACACCTGTGTCACGAACCTACCAAAGCCAAGAGAAGTTCACTCGGACATCGGTCCTGCTTCAGTAATGGTTGGGAATATTGTGCAAGGAAATCGGCTCGCGTCGGCCCAAGGAAGAGATCTTGGAGTGGTCGATGAAGAATCTGACACGGCGAAGAAAGTAATTTATTTACTATTTCAATTTTCAATCTATGAATTTTGATATTCAATTTTCTTTTCTTTTAACCTTTGGTATTTTATGGAAACTATGTATTATCGATCCATCCTTTCCAGACATTTATTGACAGTGACAAGATTATTAAATATTATCTTTTCCTCTCTTTTAGTATCAATTCATATCGGAGATTCTCAAGTGGCGGTCGACTTCAACCTCAGACCATGTCATTTTCACTCTTCTCAATTCCAAAGGAACGGTTACCACGACGTTGACGTGTTCACAGCTGCATAAGAGAGCTGAACGCGTCGCGTGTCTTCTTCTTGAAAGGGCGAAAATCAACACTGGAGATCATGTAGCTTTGGTTTACCCGCCAGGCCTCGACCTCATCGCCGCCTTCTATGGATGTCTTTATGCAGGTATGGTGTTTTGGACTGAAAATTACATCGTTGATTGAATCTCTTTAGTGGTAAAATAATAATTGATGGGCTTATTAATTAATTTTCCAGGAGCTGTTCCAGTCACCGTTCGGCCACCGCATCCTCAGAACCTTCAAACGACTCTACCCACAGTTAGAATGATTGCCGAAGTGAGCAAATCAGCTCTCATCCTTTCAACTCAGAACGTTATCAAACTCTTGAAGTCAAAGGTAATAAAATTCTCGGGGGAAGAATGCCCGGAATCTCCCATTTCCCAACTTGTAACAACGACTTGATGGTTTTACCCCAACTATGTTTTCCTTATTCACCAGGAGGCGAGCAATGTTGTGGACATCAAATCCTGGCCGCTTACACTCGATACTGACGATTTACCCAAAAGGAAATTGCCAAACCTTTACCGTGCACCTACAGCTGAAATGATTGCATACCTCGACTTCAGGTTTCTAATATAAAACCACGAACCAATTTGTCATGTGGCTCATTCCGGATAAAGCCCTGTCTAAAACTTTTCCTTTTATTGAAAAATTTTTTTAGTGTGTCGACGACAGGGATGTTGGCGGGCATCAAAATGTCTCATTCCGCAGTCACTTCGCTCTGCCGGTCGATGAAACTCGCTTGTGAGTTGTATCCCTCTCGGCATGTCGCCCTGTGTTTGGATCCTTATTGCGGCCTTGGATTCGCCCTTTGGTGTCTCAGCAGGTGAGGAAGGATGAAGGACATTACTTGACAATTCACTCAACCTGTCTATCCTAATGAATATTAACTAATTGGGATTAATGATTTATAGTGTTTACTCGGGCCATCACTCGATATTGATTCCTCCCTCGGAGGTTGAAGTTAATCCTGGACTTTGGCTCTCGGCGGTTTCCCAATACAAAGTCCGAGACACTTTTTGCTCTTATGGGGTCATGGAATTGTGCACGAAAGGCTTGGGCTCTTCGGTCAATCTCCTCAAACAGCGTGGAGTCAACCTTGCTTGTGTTCGTACTTGTGTTGTCGTGGCGGAAGAACGACCTCGCATCAACCTCACAAACTCATTCTCAAAACTGTTTTCGGCTCTTGGCCTCACTCCTCGGGCCGTCTCTACTTCATTCGGATGTCGGGTCAATGTCGGCATCTGTTTACAAGTAAATTATTATTTGTTTTAACTTATAAAAAATCTAAAAATTTTAAACTAAAAGTTATCTTGATTTGATTAATTGTTATGTAGAAATTAATATTTAATTGGAATTTTAGGGAGCATCTAGTCCTGAACCCTCAACTGTTTACGTTGACCTACGTGCATTACGAAATGACCGTGTGACTCTCGTTGAGCGTGGAAGTCCTCATAGTTTATGCGTGATGGAGTCAGGAAAATTGCTCCCTGGCTCAAAAGTTATCATTGCAAATCCAGAAACAAAGGGTCAATGTGGAGACTCACATTTGGGCGAAGTAATTCAATTTTCCTATTACCAATATCAAAATCATATTATTTACAAAGCAATGATAAAGTTATATTCTAAGTGCTTTTTTGGTTCTCAATTGTTCAATTTATGGAAAATGGAAGGAGGCTAATTTAATTTTTAAAACTAGATTTGGGTTCAATCGCCTCACAATGCAAGTGGATATTTTACTATCTTTGGAGATGAGAGTAGCTACGCGGATCATTTCAACTCGCGGCTCGTAACTGGGAATACTGGAGAAGTTTATGCGCGAACTGGATACTTAGGTTTCCTCAGGAGAACTGAGAATGTTCAAGCTGATGGAGGTAAAACTCAATCTACCCTAAAACTTGTTAATTTTTAATTGCAAAGGAGTAAAAACTTGATAATTTTATCGCAGAGCTTCACGATGCTGTTTTTGTGGTGGGAGCCCTTGATGAAACGATCATGCTTAGGGGAATGCGCTATCATCCTATTGACATTGAAAACAGCATCTTGCGGTGCCATAAAAAGATTTCCGAATGGTACGCAAACAATTCTCAAATAAAATTAATTGTCGGGTTTGCCTGAAGTAAAGCTCAAGTTAACAAAATGAAATGTTTTGGGACTTATATTTTTTATAAATTGGTTAACTTGTTTGTTTATTTCATTAATGACAAGTTTTATTATTACGTTGTAACATATTAAGTATTATTTTTTATTACATTATAACATATTAGTTTTTTTATTACATAATATGTTATTAAATAAGTTGATGATTTATATAGTGCTGTCTTCACATGGACAAATCTCCTCGTGGTCGTTGTGGAATTGGAAGGGAATGAAAGTGAAGCTCTTGATGTGGTTCCTCTTGTGACTAACATCGTCCTTGAAGATCACTTCCTCGTTGTTGGCGTCGTGGTCGTGGTCGACCCTGGAGTCGTCCCGATCAATTCTCGAGGAGAAAAACAACGAATGCACTTGAGGGACGGATTCCTTGCCGACCAGCTTGACCCCATCTTTGTTGCGTATAACATGTAAAAAGTGTGCTAGTAGTCTCCAGAGATTCCCGGAAAAAAGTCAGACATGAGCTTCCTTAGTCGCCTTCTCTCTCTGCATTAAAACGTCTTGTTGGCTCGCGGCCAAAGTGGCAGCAGAGCTGTGAAATCATTTTCTCCTCCAACGATTTCCTCACATGGAATTTCCCTTTGTACTCTCTTCACGATCAGAAGAGCTTTTTCTATCAAATGATGGCCAAAGAGCTATCTTTATGATTTAATTAATTTGTGCTTCAATTATAATAGGAAATGTATTGAAATAGGTACAACAAAGTTAATATATTTCATTTATTGTAGTTTATTATAGTAAATAGTTTAAAGTTAACTCTAAATATTTTATAAATTATTTTGAATTTAAAGTGAATTTTTCAACTTGTTATATATCTTGGTAAAAATATGTTATATTTCTTCCTTTTGCTACCATTGTTCAATTAATCTAAGTATAATTTTTGTGCATAACAATTTTGCTCATTTTTGCGCTTCAATGTCTGAACTTATTCAATTTGCTTATTGAGTTCATCACAAAGTTTAATTACATATTTAAGAATTATATGAATTAATTTTTGTGAATTCGCCACTATGTATATAATACATAAATATTTAAATATATTACTATTTAGTTTACAAACAGTACATTTTTGTTATATGAAAAGCATAGAGAGTTGCCGCTATGTATTAATGACAGCAGCTTATTGCGTGTATAGATAAATATACTCTGTAAAAGAATTTAAGATGAAAACGCTCCATGATTATAAATATAAAAAAATATTATATTAGGAGAAAAGAACAAATGGCGCAATTGACTAACAGTAAGAACAATAAGTCATTAATTAAACTTTAAAATAAAATCATGTTTACTCTTTGTATAAAAAGTTAAATACAAATTATGCCAATTCCAACATTATAATTAATTTAGATATTAAATTTTTAAATCAAACAGAGCCATTTTAAGTGATATTTCTATTAATTTATAAAAATATTATACGTTCATTATTCCTTCAACTTTTATTGTATATAAATATGTCTTCTATTTGAGGAAATTAATTGAAATGACAATTATGTAATTTTATGATTTTGTTTAAAAAACCAATTAGTCTCTCTTGCGACTTACGTTGAAGCAAGGAAATTCCAATTTAAGCAATCAAAATGAGTTTTTGCGCACTAGGTTCACCTAAGAATTTTTAATTGAGTCAATTTCTAATTTATTTCGCGAGCTTCGCAATATAATCTATAGATATTATGGAATTTAATCTAAACTTGTAATTTTTTACCACTGTTAAGTTTAAACCCCCATTTTTACGATTTTAAAACAATCTTCCCGAAAATCAAGCAGGATCAATTTTTACATACTTTGAATAATCCGATGTTCGTATTATAAAAATTAAGATTAAATATTGTATTTATAGGAAATTGAAGGAAACGAGTGAGCAAAATTTGTATTCGCTTTATAATACAAATATTACATTTAAGAGGAGTTTAGGGTAGGGTGTGAACTTTCAAGACATGCATTACATTAAAATACTTAATATGTACGTGTTTAATGATAATACGTAATTGATGTTGAACATATTTATGAATATTGAAACAGTAGTCCTTTTAGATAATTTAATTATATGGATATTATCTGTAGGTAAACTTATAAAGTAAGTTTAATAGTCTTGTAGACTTTTGGCACTGAAATCAAGGAACGAAGAGATAAAGCTGATTTTTAAGCTCTTATTATACCAAAAAGAGATCAATCAAGTTTTTAAAATTTTGCCAAATAATGAGGGGATAAATTGTTGTTAATCTTAATAATGATTAAAAATGTTTTTAGTTCTTTGAGCAATGAATTTGATGGAATTGTAATTTTCTTATTCTCAAGTAAGAAATGGTCAGTAAATTGATAGGTTTTTAGCTCTAAAAGATAAAAAAATTCTAATATTTGGTAAACTCTTGTAAAGAATTGAGTAAATATAATAATAATAAAATATATTATTGTCAATTAGACATTTAAGATGTGAAAATAAACATAGTCTGACATATTATTAGATAATTGAGGCTAGTGATGATGAGTGTAATTTACAAATTGTGCATTAATGGAAGAATCGTGTAATTTAGATCGTTATTTTCTCCTTCATTCTCTCGTAGATGAACTTTTCTTATTGCGTACAGCACCGTTGATTTCCTCGGCGGTCGATTCCTTCTGTAGAGTATTGTTATTACAAATCTTACACGTTCTACTTATTGAATAGATTTGAGTAGTGTTGACACTTCCGTGTCGATAATTGAAACAAATAAAGACCCACTCTGCATGTGAATGGTTCAGAGTTACAAAAGAAGACTTTTATTTATCTTAACATTTTATATTTTAAAACTTTTGCATATAAAATACTTTATCACATTCTGAATAAAGAATAATTCGATTAAAACGCATAACAATATAAAAATATCTATAATAAATATATTTCTGAATATTTAAAATCATCTCTGTATCATATACATAATATACCTACTTATAATTATTATAATCACATTAATTATTAAATCTCATATAAAAGTAGATTAAATTGGGTGTACATTTGTGCATTACAGAGAAAGAAGACACCTGAATAAAACTACATTACATAGTATTTAAATAATTTTCTATAAAATAAAATAACAATGACTAAAGGAATGACTGAATAGAGTACAAGAAAAATTGGACTGGTTAAATAATCACTGTCGAGTCTCGGGTGCAACCTCTGTATAAATTTCGATAGTTCCAAAAGGTTCATGTTGGACCATTCGAATTTTTCTTTGTTTTTGAAGTGCTACAAAAATAGTATTAAATATGAATGATTTGTCTTAATACATATAATAATTATACTTGCAACTAAATGAATATATCAAAATTTGGTTAAAATCATAAAAATTACAGAGCATGTCTCGAAAAGCTTTTGCAGCTTCTTCTCTACTGATTGTTGCAGGAGGGTAGAGTTGAGCAAATGTCTTAAATTGAGGCTCCTGAACTTGTTCATTTCGGGTGCTGATCGAAACAGATTCTGGAATATCCGGAGGTTGCACTGATTGTGAGGGCTCTGGAGCTGCAGACATATCTTTTTCGGGGAAAATTTCCATTTCCCTATATAAATAACAATAAAATGTTAAGTGTCCTTTTTTATATAATTGATAAATATTGAATACTATTTTAGTTATTTAGATGTTTTAATACGATATCTGATCATTTTCTCGTGAAACTTCTGGATTCGCAGTCTGGTTTCTGGGTTCCCGGATGCCTTCAGTTGCAGCTACCTGCGGTTCTACCAAAATAATTTCCCGATTTGGCAAATTCCTTGACCTAGCATGGGTTTTGAATGCACTGGCTTTGTTCCAAAAGAAACCGTGGACTTGATCAATAAATGCCAATCCTTTGTCAGTAGAATATTTGTTTTTGACCACGAGAGCGCGATATTCTCCCTATAATTAAAATGATTTCATTAAGTACTAATATGTCTAAGACTAAGAAGATGACCAAAAAGTAATTATGATAAGAAAATTCTAATTCGTATATAATTTTTATTTTGAATTTATTTTACGCTAAGTTCATGCAGCATGTCGTAATCTTGTTGAGCATCCCGAGTAGGAAGATTAAGTTTAATAGTACTTTTTCCTTCATCTTCAAATTGTAAACGTTTTGCACTTTTGCGCCTCCTTATAACCCGGCCTTCTATATTTTCCAGTGGAGGCAGATTCCATTCAAGTGCCGCCTAAATTTGACAAGATTGGATTAAAATACGCAAACAGGAGAAATAAAAAGTTTACTGGTGGATCTCTGGCGATGTTTAGATTTGATCCAGATGGAGATGAATAACTACGGACACGAGTTTCATCATCAAATTCCAATGGAGATGGATGGTCAGCTGTTCGTTCTGCTCGTTCATTTGGTTCCAAAATTGTCTCAAAAAGGATTTCTTCGATCTGTTCTTGAGAGTTGCAATCGCCAAATTGCTAAATAACAAAGTATATTTCACTTAATTACTTTTATTGATAATTAAGTATAAGTATAACATATAATATTAGATAATAACCTTATATTATAATATTATTTAATGTGGGTTCATAAATTGTATTTTGTTAAGATATAAATAGGTGTAGAATACGCATGTGCGTATAAAATGTACCGTTTCAGTGATCCTTTGGATTCGGATATCTTCCGGCTCTATCATAAGGTGCGGATCACGCCCTGTCAGATTGTTCAGGAGAGCATTAAGCCTCGCCTCTTCCTCGTTTTCGTTCACTCTATAACTTGGGAGCTTGAATTTTTTGATCTTTCTTGGGTTAATGAATGACTCAAGTTCTAAAGGAATTGGAAATTCATTTCTTGCCCTATCCAAGTTTCCACGTCGAGGGCTTTGTAAGGCTCCGACGCTTTCTATTTTAAAATAAATAATTTATTATAGTTTAAAAGCCAATTGCGTTAAAGTTATTAAGACTGTTCACTAACCAGAAATTGAAATTTGACATGTTATGTAATTGTAAATGTACTACATTAACATTTATTTAGTTTTACCATCATTTGGAAAGCTCAAGTTTTCGTCTTCTTGAGATCGATGTCTGGAGTCTGGTTCTGGAGCTCTTGGCTCTTTATTGAGTTTCCTTTTTTTAAAAAAAATTAGCCAGATACATAAAAACACATTATGGTTATTATGTAAAAGCAATTAAAAGGATAATGTTTCTCTAAATTATTATTAGGTAATACCTTTTTGGTGCTTTTGGGCGTTCTTCAATATCAATTTTGTTGATTTCCCTCAAGCGTTTCAACAGTCCTTCAAGTGACCCTAAATTATGAAATAATCCAATCAATTAGTTTATAATTTACCCATATAGGTATGTTATATTCTTACGGTTAAAATAATCCAGCTTATAAAAATTGATCACGTGAAATCCCTTGACGAGCTTGAGGATGGTAGGGAAATTAATGTGAAGATTTTCCATGCTCGGGGTTAAAGTCAAACTCTGAATGTAGGTTCTAAAATATCAAAAATTTAGAAACGCTATTATATTAATTAATTATTGATGATGACAAAATGATACATATTATACTCTTCGCTTACGAGTAGAGCCTTGATTCCGAATTGAAGTAAATGAGCTTTTGTCTGATGCCGACGCTTTCGGGTCTTCCTTTTCGCCATTTTCCGGCAGCGCTAATGAGTAAAATGTAACGATCGTCATCTGATTGAACAAGCACAGACGGCATCCGAGGCACAACAGAAGACTCCATTTAAAATTAAGTAAAATACGGAATTAAATGAATTAATTGGATTTGATGGAATAAGATCTTGGAAGACGACTTGGACGTGTTGTCGTTTGGAGGATCAGGATGAAACTGGAGAACAAAGGAATTGGGGTGAATGGCCGTCGAAGGAAAGTGTCAACAAACATGGCAGATTTTTTCTCATCTTATTTCTCATTTAAATTTTTATCAAGTAAGGAAAGGGTTGAAAACACAAAGAACTTTCACTGTAAACTCACTTGTTATAGTCTCTCAATACTGTCAATTGTTTCAGTTTTCCCAACTTTCACCTCTTTTTGATTATTTAACAACGGGTTAATTTTTGCACAATTCTAGTTAATATCTTTAAACATGCTTAGATATACAAATGATATTATGATAAACGATAATGCCAATAGAGCTGTTTTGAAATTCTACTACTTAATTTATTCGTTGCTATTCAAATCGTAATTCAAAATAAATGTTCGCAGCTTGATTAATTTTTCCCTAAAGAATTGATTATAGGAACAAAATGAAGTCAAAATTGTAGTAGTTTACCAGAAATATTACATTTATTAACAATAGGATGCAATGGAGAAGATTTTTAAGATTTAGGAAGGGAGGGAGGGTGGATTCTGTTGAAGAACATGTAACTCACTGCGATATCGAAAACGAGGGCGAAAAGCATAAACCTAAACATAAAGTTGTCAACAATGGTCTTTGGATCCCATCGAGATACGGAGAACACATTGAGATTTCACAATGGCGAGTCATTGAAGGCAATTTCCGATTCTTCTGTGATGGACGGATCATGGTTGGAAAGGACTTTTACTTCTGGTGGTTGATCGTTATTTACGTTTTGGCCATTGTCTCGGTCTTCATCACCTTTGAGTAAGATCATTAAAAATATACACGTAATGGACTAATGATCATGTTATTAAGAGTTTCTACAAAACCTTTAATACCTATACATATACAATATAATACAATCCAAGTGTATGAATACAATTTTGATTTGTTTCAACAGAGTTGTTCCAAATTTTAGTGGAATTGGATTAATAGTTTTAACTGGATCAACAATAACCTTTGCTTGCCTTTCTCTAATTAATTTTGTAAAAGTTATTATTTATGATCCTGGTTATGTCCCTTTACCTGATCCTGAGGAGCGGCTTGATAATATTATTCATTGTAAGAAAATTAAAATTAAATTAATAAAAGTTATCTTTTATTCATTTTTACAATATACATACCTAATTATATTACAATTTTTATGACTTCTGCTTAGAAATTCATATGTGCATGTGCATGTGCATAAGCATAATAGGTTGAGATTGAAATTATATCCAACGCATCAATCTAGGTATATGTAATTAATTATAATTACCCAAGATCTAAAATTTTTATTTTCCATTTTAAGATCACACATTGATAAAAACTCGGTCTGTTTGGGAAAAAACAATGGTGGTAAATGGAAAAGCTGTTGAAACCGTTTTTTGTGTCTTTTGTTGTCAATTTCGGCCACCAAGAGCAGCCCATTGCTTGAAATGCGGGATTTGTATTGGTAAATTATTTGCATTTTAGTATTATGTACAAGTACAACTTTTGGAGATTCATTTTGATCTACTTCTTGATTACATAAAGTTTTAATTTAAAAGTTCAAAATTTAATTTCAGAACGGCTTGACCACCACT
Organism: Neelides folsomi; assembly: GCA_034687125.1. Classification (NCBI taxonomy): domain Eukaryota; kingdom Metazoa; phylum Arthropoda; class Collembola; order Neelipleona; family Neelidae; genus Neelides; species Neelides folsomi. The sequence goes on from JAQGBZ010000648.1 coordinate 22,248, forward strand.
GTGAAATATTTTCCAAGTGTATTGGACGAAGAAATTACGGATATTTTTGTCTTTTTCTTATCTATGCACATTTCTTTTTCATCATCGTCCTCTCGGTTTCTCTCAATAATTTTATATCTTGTAATAGAAGTTTTAAATAATTCTAATCTAATTAAATAATAAGCCGATCAAGCAAATAACATTTTTCTAATGCAGCTTGGGCCAATAATGGATTCACTCATGCAGCAGGAAGTTCTCCAACAGTCTTTCTCCTTCTCTGTTCTTTAATAATTCCACCATTGGGTCTTATCGAGCTACTTATCCTTGTCTACATTCACCTGTATCTTATTGCAGTGGACAAAACAACTTATGAAAAGGTAACGTTTCATCTTTTAATTACAAGTAAATTTTTAAAAATGTTCCTTGATTAAGATGTAATTATACACATTAAAACATTAATTGCAAGTTTAATTTTGTCCATGCATGAATTTTTTTATAGACTCAAGGAATCAGACCAAGTCGGGAGAAGGGCTGGAAGTTTATTTCATGTGCATTGAAAAATTTTAAAGAGCTTGTGATTAATCGACCCCCTCCGATGAAAATAAGTCAGTGTCTCACATTCTTTGTTCCTCTTTTATCAAAAGCTGATATGAAAGAAACATCAAAAGGTTGATTCTTGTTAAAGCTATATCATATTATGAAATTACAGAGCCAAGGTCTATTGTTCGATTGAGAGCAGTTCCAAAGCGCCTTAACAGAAGAGATTGGAGAGATGAATTCCCATTAGTTAACAGTACACCAACTACGAAGAGGAAAAGCAGATCTGTGCTTTCAGCATGCTGTAAATTAATACAGGGTGGCCCAGTAGTCGATAGGTTTTTTTAAATCAGTAATATATTTTTTATTTAGTAACCGAATTTCATAAAAATTAGCAGATACATACCTTATATATCATGTTATATAAAAATAAGCTTTAACTCGTCA
>JAQGBZ010000649.1:0-23162 GCA_034687125.1 Neelides folsomi
AACCATGGTTCTGGGAAAAAAACCATGGTTCTCAATTGAAAACCATGGAAAACCATGGGTCACCATGGTGACCCATGTGCAGAGATTCCGAATGTTAGCCGAATTTATATTTAATTCGGGGCAACACGGCTTTCAGAATTATTTCTTTAATATTTTATTTAACTGTTCGATTTTTACTTTTAATGAAATGAAATAAATAATACATTTTTACATTTGGAATATTTAGATCATTAATTTTTAATATTAGTTAATAATTAGATTAAATTAAATGTATATCATATTTAATTAAAATTGTTGTGTAATAAGTTTTATGCTTGCAATGTTGAACTTTGTTATATAATTAAAGTGACAATGTAATCTGATTAATTCCATCAAATGAGCGTTGTGGGTCAAGAGGATATTTGGAGTTAAAGTCCATTAATCAATCAATACAAATTGACAGCGGAGATGTTTAATGTGCAGATTCTTAAAGGCCAAATGGATCCGAGATTTGTTTTTTATTTCCTTGTCCCTATTTGATACAGACCCCAAGGCACATTAAGATCCTTCACATATCTAAATCGTTATTCTTAAAAACAACAACAATTTTAAAAAAATATTATTTTTAAAATCTAAAATATTTTTTAAAGGTAATGAGTTTTTAAATAGTTATTAAATATAGTTTTTTACAATGAATTTTATATTCCCCTTAAGTTTTTCCATTCATAATATGTGTGGAATATTTTGAATGGAAATGTACAATGGGAATTAGAACATTTTTTATTCTATTTTTATTTTCTTATTATCATTGTGGAAGATAAAGAGGTTCAACAAAGGTCGTATTAAGATTATTTCAATCAAAGTTCAATTCACTCCCTTTTTTCTTTGTTTACTCTTAAAGTCTTAAACCATTGGATGGGTTGAAAATTGAAAGAAATAAGTAAGAATTATTTAACAATTTATTAATTCATAGTTATTGAATTATTGCTCGTTCTTAATTGACAATTAATTAGTCTTGTTATTCCATTCACACTTTGATAAATATCATTCCAAATTTACTGACTAACCATTCATGCCATACTCATCCCCTAGTTCAAATTAATGGCATGACTTACAATTTACCATTTAATGATCCAATTTTATTTACTTTCGAAATATCAAACTCTATTGTCGGTCTATCAGCTCAACATTCATTGTTTTGATAGTTATTCAAAATATTTGACTATTTTTAATTGAACTTAAATTTGAGGTTAATTAAATTCTGTTCTAATTCATTTAATTACCTTTGCACTACAAAAACAATGGGATTTACTAACACGTGTATTGTGTATTATTATTTATTATTATGTATCGGCTATTTATCTACAAACCTACATAAGTATGTTTAATTATAATTATATGAGTATATCCTTATCCTTATATCCTTATTTTTATTATAAATTCATATGTAGCATATATTGCATATTCATTCATATGAAAGTACTTTATCTCTTTACATAAGACAATTTGAATCATAAAAAAACTCTGACTTTAACCCAGACAAAATCATAAATACAATCTATACATATTACATACTTAATACTTACCTACATACTATAGTACATACATCTATCTGTAATGTAGTTACAATACAACCATACACTTAAAGTTACTTAACTTGTTAGAACAATTTTAATGAAAATTGTATATAAATATAACCTTAATAAAATAACAGGATGTTTCATACTTATTAAATGATCAAAACAATATCAGAAATACTATTAGTATTTTCATACGAAGGTACTTTTAAATACCTTAGAATAATTAACAAATAGATTTTACCTTGTGCAAAAGAATTTTAAATCTGTATGTTAGAATTGATATAATATTAATATTGAAATAATAATATAAAGAATGTAAGTAATGATGCAAGTGTAAATACTTTAAATACATAATAAGATGGTTTGTCATTAGGTCATAACAAAGCTATGTACATAGTTAAATAACTTAAATGAAATGTACAGAGCTGAGTCCTTTAATGAATTTATTTATGAGTTGAGATTTACGTAAGATTTTTAAGTAATGTGTTTATATCTCTTTAATGGCCATTGTTATTCAACATCTCATTTTATATGGTTTTATTATTGAAGACGGTTAAGTGAATGTAAAAGACTTTTGTAAACCATGATTGTTCCCATTTGTAGCCAGATGGTTATTTCCACTAATCCCCAATCTCCATCTGCTCCGTCTCTTTCTCCACCAGGAACAGTTTTTTGATCAATCTGACCATGAGCTTTCTTTATATCTTTTCACTATTTAACTTCTTTTTTATTTGTAATTATGAATAAACCTAAGGAGGTCGTCCCGCTCCTCCATCCGAACAAAATGCCGCTCATTAATGGAAAACCAGACAACAAAAGGTTTTTTAAAAAATTTAAAATATCAAATAATTTTTTTAATTAAATAGTTAATTAGATTAATTACTAACCCAATATAGTTAAACTGTTTTGTTATACTTTTCAAAATACTAACAATAAGTTAACTTTAATATGGTAATGTTTTACTAAATTGATTTTTTAATGTGAAATTGTTTAAAATTGGCATTATTTAGCAAATCAACCGAAATTGATCTTTCGTCAATGAGGAAAAGGAGCTATGACAATTTCGAAGAACCTTATGATCCTTTTAAGAATCGAAATGTGGAAAATCCTACATCGTAAGATTTTATTAATATAATTAAAAATGAGTATTTTTTAAAATAAGATATTTTTCAGAAATATGGACACGATGGTTCATCTACTCAAAGGAAACGTCGGAACGGGAATCTTGGCAATGCCCGAGGCATTTAAAAACTCTGGGTTGATAATTGGAACGTTCGGAACGTTTCTTGTTGGAGCCATTTGCGTTTATACAATGAATTTACTGGTGAATTGTATTTGAATTACTTTTATATTAAAGCGTTAATTGGGTGTTATTGTTATTAACGTGTTTTTAGGTATTTAATTTAAATGATTGTTAAATGAGAATTTTTAACAAATTACGCAATTAATTTAATAAATAGGTCAATTGTTCACAAATTTTGTGCGTGCGAAACAAAGTACCGTCAATGTCTTTTTCCCAAGTTGCAATCGCAGCTTTTAACGATGGACCGCCGTTTATGAAGAAAATTGCTAAATTCACAGCGTAAATATTTAAAACATATTTTAAATATTATGTATAGAATTTTATTAAGCATTATTTTATTTTCCGATTAATAACATTTCAGAACAATGATTGATGTTTTTCTTTGCATTGCTCAACTTGGATTTTGTTCAGTTTATTTTGTGTTTATTGCAAAAAATTTGAAACATGTGAGATTATATTTATTTTAAACTAATTAATTTTTTCATTAACTTTAACTTTAAGTTTGTATTTATTAATTGCAATTTAATTAAAGTGATTTTAATTCATTTTTTAAAAGTTAATTAACTATCATAAAGGTTCTTGAACAATGGTTCGAATTTGAATTCAGCGTCCAAACTTACATTGCGTTTCTCCTCCTCCCAATGATTTTATTGAATTGGATCAGGAATTTGAGTCTTTTGGCCAAATACGAATTTTTTGCGAATATCTTTATGGGAGTTGGTCTTGGAATTATTTATTATTTCTGTCTTGTTGATTTCGACCCAGCAGAAATGAAGGAACGGAAAATGTTCGCTAGTTGGTCTCAGCTTCCACTTTGGTTCGGAACTGCCATTTACTCATTTGAAGGAATCGGAGTTGTAAGTTTTGAACATTCATTAAATAAAACTCCCTTCTTAATTAGATTCGTGTTAATTAAATTAAAGTCATTTGACTTCATATTTTATCAAGATAATAATGCTTTATGTGTAGGTTCTCCCATTGGAAAATAAAATGAAACGTCCACAAGATTTTGGCGGGCTTAATGGAGTTTTGACCCGGAGCATGATTCTCGTAGGGGCTCTATATATTGTCACGGGGCTGGCGGGATATTTGAGATATGGAGAAATGGTTGAAGGAAGCATCACACTCAATTTGCCTACAAATAACTAGTAAAATAATTTAATTACAAATTATTCATCATTAATAGTTAGTTAAATTGTTATTTCCTTTGTCTCACTTGAATTGCGTTATTCAGATATATATATGTTGATTAATTATACATTTAATTAATACATTTATATTAATACTTTAAAAGTCCAATTAAATTAGTCTTGCAGATGGAGTTATTCTCGTAATGGCCATAAGTATCTTTTTCACTTACGCAATTCCATTTTTCGTTCCTGTCGACATCATCATGCCATCTATCAAGAAACGGTTTGGCGCCAAAGTTTGGACCTTTGCTGAATTGTCGCTTAGAACGGTTTTGGTCCTTTTGACTTGTAATTCATTTTTTAACTTCATTTAATTCCATTGTAATTGTAATTAAACTGCTCATTTTAATTGTAATTATACTTCTCATTTTATTTGTAATTAAATATCTAATTCATTTACGGTTTATTTAATTAAGTCGGAGTCGCTGAAGTTGTTCCAAATTTGGGTGCTTTGATTTCTCTCGTTGGGGCCGTTTGTTCCGGAACTCTCGCCTTTATTTTCCCACCGATCATCAACATTGGGGCGAATTATGAAATCGGCTATGGGAAATATTACTGGAAACTCCTTAAAGATCTTTTATTGGTTTTCTTCGGACTCATTGGATTCGTCACTGGGACTTATATGAGTTTATCAGAAATCATCAGTTCAGAACATTAAGTTTTTAATCTTAAGTTTTTAATCTTAATCTCAGAATCTTAAATATTCCGATTTAATTTTAATTCAACATTTAATTTAATCAGATATTCATTGATTCATTCAACAGTGTAAAATAGCATTGATTTTTACATGACTTTTTCTTCCCATTTTATCATTTTATTTCCATTCCACAATCCTTACATTTATTGATAATTGACAAATAACAGCAGAACGATAAAGTGATAATAAATTCCTATGTCAAAATGAAAGCCTTAAATAAAAAGACCTTTTAGATTAATTGGTCAATTTATTTCGCATAAACTCATGAATAGAAATAATTATAAAAATCTATTCAGATGACCTCAAAACACATTAAAAATTCATATATATCTGTAATTAAATTATTCCAATAATGAAGATATATACCTAATGATTAATGAAGATATGTTAATAAATACAATGTAGGTTTAACCTTATATTTAACATTGAAAATCAAAACTGTTATTCGATTTTTTATCAATTATCAATTGGTCAATTAATTATCAATTAATTGATTTTTCGGCATTGTTTGATCATGTAATTAAATGAGAGATGGACATTGGGAATTCTTTTATTACGTTTTCCCATTTGAGTGAGTGAAGAACTTTACGATGAAGATTTTAAACATTTCCTTCGTTTTTGCCTCTTTCTTAACTGTGGCTTATTGCGCTGGGCCTTTGGCTCGATTGTTCAATTTGAAGAATTTCAATCCCGACACGGCTACTTTTATTGTCAATGCAAGGGACGAAGATCGATTCGGTCAGGATTGTTTTGCCGAAGGGCAAAAAGCTGACTCAGTTTGTGTAAATGGAACGTAAGTGAACAAATTATGAAAATTAATAATTTAAATTTAAAAATAACGGGATTTACCATTTATCATTTATATAATTTGTTGGTAGAGCCTTAAATTTTGAAAATTTTGCACATGCGCATTTGAAATTTTGTGATCTTACGCTTTTGAAGATTTAAATTGTCAATTAACAAATTATGCATATACTTTAATTGCCAATTAACTAATTTTAATGGTTTTTTATGCAGATGGCTTTTCTACCCTGATGATTTCCTGGACACGACTTCCACAACGATTCCGTTCATGATTTCAGACACTTGCGAAAATTTCAAAGCTGAGCTTTCAAAGAAAGTTTCTTCTTACCGCTCTGCAAACGACCCCGATGACGTAGATGCTGAAGTGTTAACTCTTTACCAGGAAAAGAATTACCGCGGGGAAGAACAAAAAATCGTGATCGCACGAGGAGGGCAAATTGAAAACGTCAATATCAACTTCACTTCTTTCATCGCTTCATCTGAACTGACGAGATATGAATTTTGTCAAAGAGAGGATGGACAAGGACTTTGCGTTTGTATTTACACAGAGGGTGGAAGAGCCATTGAAGACATTGGGCTTTATCTTGGACTTGCCGCGGGAGATGTCAAATCTGTGATGAGGGATTGCAGAAGTGGTTGCTTCGCAAGTAAAAAAATCAGAGAGGAACTTTAAAGTTCAATCTATGGAAAATTATTTATTTATAAATCCTTGATATTTCACAATAAATTTTATTACATCTGTTCTATCAAATTTATTTCATTTAGCTTTAAATTATTTAAAATTGCTGTGAGGGTTTTTTGACCCATTGCTTGCATTAATTATATTAATTCATTGTTATTGGGTTCTTAAAGGAGATTGGTCAAAACTAAATTCATTTTACCTATGTACATAATTAGTAGTTGCTCTGATAATAAATCTTAAGTTGAAGTTGATATATTAACGTTGCTTCATTTTAAATGAAGGATCTTTAATTGAAATAAAAGAAATAGTTGTATACACTTAAGATAGATATATCTTATATGAGTTATATGTTGCTAAAATACTAAAATGTATTGGTTATGAATATATGTGTTATTTAGGGCCTTTCATAAGAAACAGGTGAAGATAATTTAAAAGATAAATATTGACGTCATCGTCTACCAATTATTTATTTTTATCCACTATTACTACAATTAATCGATTTACTATTCCAATTATTCATCATTTTTAATTTGATTTTCATGTTAAAACTAAATGGATATGAAATAAAGAATAATTAATTGAATCCTTATTTTATTTTCATTTCATTTTCACTAAACAAATAAAATATTCAATACGATTCTCGTATTGGATTAAAATATAATTTTCTAATTAGCATATGGGGGCTAATTTCAAAACTGTACCTAAGCAACACAATAAAATTATGGTTATTTTATATATGTACATAGGTAAATTACAATTTGCGCACTTTATTTTCTTAAATAAATAAATTGAGTGAATCAAACAAAATCATAAATACTTTAGGAAATAATTAATTCTTTTTCAATGTTAATCCTGTAATGTTAGTTTATTTATTGTTAGTTTAGTTATAATATAAATATGCAATGTTAAAATATGTAAAGCATTAAATTTTGAACTTAACAATTTCTTAATTGACATTAACTGCAAAGGGAGAACCCGGCACGTGTTCTTCCCCATACTTTAAATGTAATTGATAAACTCCTGAATTTGATGGTTTATATTGAACGTGAATCGTTCCATCCAAATTCTCTTTAAATCCAACTTCAGCTCTTCCCGGACCTTCCATGTAAACATTTAAACCTCCCGCCACGCCGCTTCCTCTTGCGTCCAAAATGAATTGATTGGTCACCAAGGAACGTCCAGCAACCAAAGCGTTGCCCGAAACCTTCACATTTTGAATGGCGCTCACTCGCTGGCTGTCGTCCCCAACAACGTTAACCGGAAATGGCGATCCCGGAACGTCCCGACCAAAGAACTTGATATGAATTCGATAAGAACCGGGGAAAACAGGTGTATAGGAAACTTCAACGATTCCACCAGGAGCAGCAGAAAATGTAAATGGTGGATTTGATGGACCTATTAATTACAATTAAAAATTAAATTTAGCTTACTAATTGTAAAAAATCACAATTTTCACATTTTCACATTTTAAATAATAAAATAGTTTAAATTTAATTTACTAGTAATTAAATAATTTCTTGATTTTGATTAATTTAATTGATTTTAATTTAATTAAAATTTTACGACCTTCAACACCAAAAGTAATTCCTTGAGTTCCTTGATTATTCGGATTAATGTAAAATTTGCTAGTTTGCCCAGCCATGCCAAAAGACAATCCGTCGCCTGAGGCGATAATGAAATTCGCAGACATTTTAAATCCCAATTAATTAAATCCGAATTAAATATCAAATAAAGTATTTAGAATAATAAAGGGAATAAAATGTAAATTAAAGTGTTGAAGCTTTGAGAGTTAAATGAAGAGAATGAGGATGAGTCGTGATAAAAATAGTTGGCCTACGCGTCGTCCAAAAAACTCACAAGACACCAAAGTCTCCTAATACACCGAAGTCTCCGAATACACCGAATATGCAAAAGGCTCCGAATATATAAAAGTTATCCGAATATACAAATGTTTAATACACCGAATATACAATTTACAAAAGTTCCTGAATGACTTTGAGAATGCGAAAGCGACGAAGATAAAAAAAATGTTTGAATGTTGGGCCAAAGAGGTGTGGAATTATTTTTAAACCTCATTATCAAATGGAATTCCTCCTTGGCCCTCATTTCCGGAAACAAGCCAACTACAACACACACGCTCCATTAATCCGACAAAAACCACCTACGGAACTCCCCCTTTATTTATTTCAAAATTTTAACATTTGTCAATTAATTATGATTGATTTCCTCACTAAATCTTGTGTATTTATTTTCATAACATTTTAAAGACTCTTAAAATCATTTAACAACAGTTATAAATCCAGTTGTAAAAGAAAGCCGAAAAGAAGTTTAAAACAACATTTTAAGTTTAAGTTTTCCCGCGTCATAAAGTGACGCGGAATTATCTTTTTTTAGTTGATAGTTATTTAAAAGTGTTATAGTAGGTTTTGTAGAGAATTTAATGGAGATTCCGAATCTGTATAGTTTTTATATAACATTCTTAATATTAAACTGTCTATAACCAATATAAAGTAATTTTCCATTCGGTGCCAGAAATAATAAAAATAGAATTGTAATAATAATTTTATATTCAATGAAGCATAAATGTTAAATTAGATAAAATTCCACAAACTAAATTAAACGAATTAAAGGAATAGTTATAATACTTAATTTAGGTCAAATTAATGAAAAATGTATTTTTGTATCACAATAAAAAAGTATAAAAAAGATGAATTTGATTTGTTAATCGAGCGATTGAGGTTCATCTTCATCACCGGCCACTTTCTCGTCATATTTGAGATAATTAATGAAGGAGTAAACTCGCCATAAAATGAGGGTTTTAAATGCAAGGTGGAAAATCGTCGTTCCGCTCCCAACGAAGTTCACTGGCGTCAAACCAACATTCACAATCAAATTCACAAATCCGAAGGCAAAGACGACGATGGAAATTGTGAACCAAATCCGACATTTTCCAGATTCCCGCTTTAAAAATATAAAAAAGTTAGTTAATTATATATTAACTAGTTAGTTAATTTAATTGTAATTTAGTTTAGTTTAACTTTCTTACTTGTGTAGCTCCACTGAATAAAACGCCACCGAGGATGATTTGAATTAAACAGAGAAACGCTTCTATACAAAGTGTCGTAATTGCCACTAAAACTTTATTTAAATAAATAATCATTAAACAATTGTATTATTAATATTGTAATTTGAGGTAAACAATGTTGAGTTAAGTACTCGATTCGAGTTAATTAAAGGATTTTAATTTTAGTAATGAAGTAATGATATTTGTAATTGTAATTTAAAAAGTGTTGTTTACGGGCAACTTTTAGTATATTGTCATTTCCGTAATTTCTCAGGTGTGAATTCTTCGACAATTCCATTTCCTGATGGAATTCTTCGAGTTCCAAATTGAGGACGAAATCGGTCCTGTAAAGTAAAATGCTGAGAAGATGAGAACACGTGAAGGAGAGAGAAATGAAACTCAGGGCCTTATAAGTAAAAACATCAATTAATTAAAGATTAAAATTACTTAATTATAATAGTTTGTAATTACTTAATTGGGTTTAAAATTAATATTATATAAATAATATAAAGAAAATATTATTTTCTTACCATATCCGTTATTGCTAGGAATTGAACATTCCCCCTTTTAGTTAACCCACAACAATTAACCATTTCTATAATTAGCTAATTAGCAAATTAACAGGGAAAGAAACAAAATTATAAATTTAAGAAAAGTTTTAAATTCCAAATTAGGAGTTTAATTTGTTTAATGAATAATCATATGAACTGGCCGATGAGTTGAATTTTGGCTGGTAAAATGTGTCACTTGAGAAAAAGATAAATTAATGAGTAGCTCTGAACAAACATTTTGTTTATCAACACACAATTGGGGTTTTTATCAACTTCAAACTTATTCAAAATTAAGATAAAGATAAAGGAACATTTTCATGTTAAGTTTTATCTTTATTGGTATTTAATGCATTGTACAAGTATTTAATGCGCATTTGTATACCGTACACCTAAAGGTACTCATAGTTAATGTTAAGGTTTATTGCCATTTAAAAGCTAAACTTATTAATAATTATGGTTTGAATTTCAACTAAAATTTATGTAATGTTGTTAATTAGGTAAATGTTATTTAATAATTTAGTCCCAACGAATCAATAGATCAATACATATCGTAAATACAATATGATATATGAAATATTGTATATGAATATCAAAGATTTAGTAATAAAATTGCTTAAATCTTAATTAAAAGATTAGGCATTTATATTTAAAATAGCAGTCAGGGAAAAAATGAAGTCACTTAAATCCACAAAAAACAAATCTATGTATGGAGAGTTTTTAATATCGTGTACATAAAATAATCCATTTATTTTGTAATCCTTATTTTGTAATCCTTGGGTTCAAAGTATAAAGGTTGAATAGTGAATTAAGAAATACAGAAATATTCAATATTTCTGGTATTAAATATATAAATATTAGGTAAATTTGTTCAACTTAAAATAATAATTCATACCTACATTATTCATACCTATATCTACATTATTAATAGAGAAGATCAAAAGCATACACTTACTGATTGTTATCAGTTACTAAATTGTTCTAGTTCTAGCTTCTAGCCTAGACCTATATAAAAGTAGCTAAATGCTAAAATAACGTTGATGGTCAAAATAATTAAGATTTATGAAACTAGTTACAAAATGTCATTGAATTCTATTTTCAATCCCAATTATTGGCAAATTCTTCATTTTCTTCAAAACAAATTCCATCGAGTTGCAATAAACAAAAGTTTTTGTTATCGTGCTGGGTTTGATTTCAATTGTTCTCTTAAATACTTGCGGATTGTTGTATTCCATTGGCCTCAAATTAAACTAAAAAAAGCTCCCAAGAGACGAAAATATTCCTTATTTTTCATTGATTTAAGAAGTTGGAGAATAAAAGAAAGGCTCTCGGAAGCGTGGCGAATCATTTCGTTCACAACTTTTAAACTCGTTTCACAGTTTTCTGGCAATAGAATTTCTTCAATGGAATTGAAGTATTTTCCCTAAAGAGCCTTTGGAATGTAAACTCTCGGAATGACCTCTTGGATCAAATCCTCTTTAAGATCGACAACGTTGCCACATGTACTGAAACAAATTGCAAAGTGTTTTTCAGCATCTTTAATTTCTTGACTAATATTTGGACTTACTAAGCCTAAAGCCATTGCAAATTTTGAAGTAGCATATATAACCGTTCCATAAATGTAATGGCTGTAAATGTCAAAATCCTCAAAGGTGATCATTTTTTTAAAAAGGAAATTATCCATTCCCTTCGTCATTTCCTTCACTTGATCATAAATGATGGTTTGGATTTTCTCGTGAAGTGTTGAATAAACATCGAGCAATCGGTCAAATTCTCGGAGCAATCCCGCTTCCGCATCGCTGTTATCTCGCCATCCCAATGTAATGTTCGAGCCAATGTTGGCGGGAAAACTTGATTTTAAATCGACTAAAACCTGCGAAATTTTTTTTAGTAATTCGGATCGAGTTTCCACGGGAAAGGAAGTGTCGTCCTCAATTGTGTCGGAAAATTAAATTGTCGTCGATTAAATACAATACAACGAGAATCAGTTGAAATTCAAACACTTCAACTTCAGGTAGAGAAACGAAATATTTTAGTTGAAATTTATTAAAATAGCGCCCTACTTTGGAAAAGGTCATATTAGAGAATTGAATGTCTTGGTGATATTTGGCCAATGAGGAATTTAAATGCAGAGCTTTGAGGGCTCCCGAAGGTATTTTCTCGTAAAGAGTAAAATGGAGCTTTGGGCCATGAACCGTTTGAATTTTGCATTTGAGCCAATTTTCCTGCTTCTAATTGAATCAACGAATTGAACTCATCATTGGAAAATTTGCCAAAGCTGACTGAGCAACCTGCAATGATACTCTTGGAAATTTCAATTGGACACTCACTTTTTCCGATTCAAGTATTTAGGTCAATTTTGATAAATTTCACAACTGATTTCCTCATTATTAATGGAAAATTTGAGCGCGTCTTGGGAAGTTCGAGTTAAATGTTCAATTGTTTTGCAACTTCCTTTGCATATTTCAAAATGTTGACAAATTTTTGAGTTAAAAATTCAAATTCCTCATTTAGGTTCAAGTTTTTTGTTATGGCGAGCAAGATTGAGAAGTGTGAGAGATTCGAATGAAAGTTGAAGATGGTCATTGAAAAATATCAAAATGGTGGATTTGCATATTGGAACGGCGGCATGTTTTTCCATTTTCTTCATTTCATGTAAGATTGAAAGACATTCTTGCGTGTCTGAAAAAAAATTTTTGGGGAAAATTATTGATTGTTAATCGATCGCTTCGATCAATTTTAATTGCTAATTGGGTTTAACTTTCATTTAAAAATATACATATTTTATAAAGTTTAATACATTATCAAATTGACATACCAATAACATTGCAAGTTTGAAATGGCAATTTTGAGTTGACGAAAGACGTTGAAAATCAATGAGAAAAAGCTTTTGAATGAAATGTTGGAAATGAAATACAAATTTAAATCCGAATCAGTTGATTTGACCAACTGATAAATCCGAATTGAGGTTTCAAATCCGTCTTCTGAAGTCTTCAGTCAATCCTTTAAAGAAGCCTTTGATTGAAATCCACTTTCCAAATTGGAAGAAGATTTGAGATACAAAATTCCCTTTTTAAAGCCACTCAAATTATGAATCAGTTTGGTTGTGGAAAATTCGTTGAGAGAATTTTTCTCTAATGTTTGTTTAAACAATTCATTGATTGTCTGACACTTTTTTTTATTAAATTAAAAAAAATGACAAATAATATTTATGTTCAATAATATAATTTTGAAAAGTAATTTAACAAATACTTATTATTCATTTTTATAAAAAATATATATAAATAAAAATATCCCAACTTTATTGACTATTGACTAATGAACACCACCTACCTTTGTAGTGTTGACAGAAAAAGTGTTGGTGAGTTCCAAATTGGAGAAAACAGAAAGATGTGTGGTTTAAGTCGCTTAATTTCCGCCACCCGTTACATTAAGGAGATAATGCTAATGGAGATTCAGAGTTCCAAAGGATGAATTTATTAGGTTCAAATTCCGATTGAACAGTTATTGTTTAATTCAGCTTTTAGAAGTGTTCTTGATGATGTTTACAATTAAAGTGAATTCTCTACTTATTAATTGCCAACCCTTGTATACTTCTTATCATTTTTTTAATTTGTAAATAAAGTTTTATTCTGCGCATCTGGCATTTTTATTCCAATATTTGTTGATTTAACAGATCTCATTAAAGCGTGAGGTAATATATATATTTGATAATGCATTCCTTAATTTATAATTTAGGTAATTTAATTATAAAAACGCATTTCTTCTACCTAATTTAAAATGTCATGTCTAGACATGGATGACATACAATCTAAATCTCTTTTACATTATTAAATTAAATTAATACCTATAAACATAAAAATAATATGTATAAACTAGTTTAAAATTTTGGAATATAAATAAATACCTTATTCATAACAAATATATATACATCAATATTAAAGAGCAAGCTATTATTTCAATAAAATATGGGTGTACTATATATAAAATATATTTATTTATATGCAACAAAAAATATTTATACCTTAAATCGTCTAAAGCCTATCGTTTACCTTTTTCTTTATTCGTTATTATTAAGCATTGAACCTTTTATTTATTTGAAGGTAAAATGACCATATCATACGAATAAACCCCAAATTCCTTATCAAGATAAAAATATATGTATGTATGAATGATTAAAATAAATGGGAAAGGTTGGTTGGGTATGGTTATTTTTGATGTTTGAAAATTGAGTGTTGTATTAATTCTCAATGTGGAAGTAAAGAAATCAGAGCTTGAAGAACAATTTAATATTAACATGTGTAGATCACGGCTTGTTATTCAACCCGCCTCTAAAAATGCTGCGATTAATTTATCTCAATTCGAGAAGAAAATAGGTGATAAGACATTTCGAGTAAGTTATCATACGTTTCTGAATCTGTAGCCAGAATATTATTAATATTAACTATCATAATAATTTTGCTAAATTACATAAAATATTCAAGATGCGTTTTGGGGCCTTGATAGCTTTTGTTTTTATGTTCACCGTTCTGGCATTTCCTAATCAAGAGAAAGAAGATTTTTCAAATCAAAACAAAGCGTCAGAAAATGACCATGTAATTTATATTTATAATAAGTATTATTCTAATACTTATTGCTGTGAAATATATTATTTTATAATCATTTTATAATCACCTTCATGAAATACTGAAGTACTTAATGTTTATAATTTTAAATTTAAAGGACGAGAAATTAGAACCAGTATCGATTGTAAAAAAATCATATAAAATCAATGGGCAAATCAACGGAGAACTTAAGATCACCTCTCTCACATTCAAAGGTAAAATCAAATATATTTTGTTTTCCAAACAATCAACTTCTTAATTAATTAATTAACTAGATAAATATACAAAAAAATAGGGTGGGCCCTTAACATCCCGGCAAACTAGTTCAGTATATTCCTCTTTAAGTCCCCTGATTGAAAGATCTTTATCTATTAACAATTTAAAGTGACAACCAATTGAAAATGCGGGGATGTTAAGGACCCACCATGTATGTATATATACATGTATGTATATTTATATTTAATTTTATATTAATGCTTTATTTATTTAAATATTTAAATAGAGATTAAAATTGGCGGTAACGTTGCACGCTTGGATGAGATTGGAAAATTTGCAAGAGGATTGATTAGAGAGATTGGTCAGCAGATTGAAAAAAATCAAGAAAAATTTTTTGACAAATTTTTTGACAAGATCACTCATCTTATTATCAGCCTATATGTGTGTACATTTATTTTAATGTTCACATGTTTTGGAGTTTATTTTTTATGTAAGAATAGATAGTCTGTTATAAAATTATAAAATTCATTTCTAATGCTAAGTTTCTTATGCTTCTAATGTTAATTATTTACTAAATATAGATCATTACTTGCCCATTACTAAAGTTATATAATATTTGATTTAGTACCTACTTTTAGTACCTTTTTATTCATCAGCCTTGAAACAACATTTAAACAACCATATGAGAATAAAATTAACAAATATAACGCTCAAAATATGAAATTATTTAACTGATAGAAAAAAAATTCGCTTTATTAAAGCATATATACCTATATGACATAGACATATACCTATGAATATTTAGTAAATTATGCATATATGAATTTTTCTTGATTGCGTTTGCGAAGAATAATGAGTTAATTATGAACAATGCGATAATGGAAATTAATAATTGCGCCATTAGTGACAGGATTTTCCCAAACAAATTTTCATCCTTTTCTTTTCAAAGTATTTTCCCAATTATTGAAACCAAATTGTTTAAATTTTGTGTCCAACGACCCTTGTGACTTTTAATCGAAGGAGGATGGTGAAGAAAGGAATCGAAGGTCATCCCGGGTCAGGAGATTCCCCCAATGACATGACCAAATTGACCGAATCGACCGAAAAGTTATTCCAAATGCTCACACCCACACCCAAAGTCCAACCAACGAAGGAACGTCCAATTGGAAGCAAAGTGATGGCCGTAGCTGGAAAAGTCGCCCAATTCAAATCCTCACAATTAACCTTTGACAACTTTGACTCAATGACCTTCGGTCTCGACGATTTCCACCAACCCAAAAGTTACAAAATCGTGGGTGACAAATTGGAAGTAATTTCTGATAAAAATCCAACTCCGAAGAAAACGAAATCTCTTGCGGTGTCCGGACGGAAGAAAAAAGTCAAAAACTTTTTGGATTTGAGTGCCGAAACGCGAGCCGAAGTTGAAAAAATTCTTCAGATGGAATTTGAGAAAACCAAAGATTCCAATTCGGCTTTCCAAATCCCGGAGGATCTTTTTACAAAAATCGGGATCGCGGAAAATAAGGGAAAAAAATTTGATGCGAATTTGGTGAAGAGACGGATCCGAATTTCCGAGGCGGGACGAAGCGTTGAAGAAAACAAAATCCGAAATTCTCTCCACGTGCTTAAGAAAAAAATTGAGGAGCAGAAGGATTTGGATTTCGATGCTTCGTTGGATGATCACCAATACAACGATGGGGGAAATGAGGGCGAGGACGAGGATTTGAATGCGAATGGCGATGTGGCGAAGACTGAAATTAATAAATATTCGACCAAGGCGAATTTGAACGACCAACGACGGGATCGGTATTTAAGCCAAAAACCCAATTTCCCATTTTTCCAAGCTTCTACGAATAAATTGAAAATGGCGTGGCAGCGGAGTCAGGCAGACATCAAATTGAAACAAAATTTTTTTGAAAATCGTCTGAGGGAAAATGAGGAACAGAAAATCATCAACAAAATCGCAAATGTATTCAAAAACAATCCCCATCTTTTTGACATGAAGTTTGAAAAAAGTTTCAAATTGTAATTGTAATTAACATAATTAACCCAATTGTAATAATACATTTTAAACTTGTAATATTCAATTAAACATGTAATTCAATTAAACATGTTCTGATATTAATTAAAAAATTAATATTACATTAATCTTGTATTAAAATTTAGTTAATTATACACTAATGTGTAAATCTAAATTGAAAGGATGTAAAATGTCATTTGTTGTATCGATGTGTGTAAATGTTCACCCAATAAACTAAAAATTATATCGTGATTAATATTTATTTATTTATTGACACTTTTCATTTTAACCATAATTTGGATCATTGGATAATTTTAATTAGACAATCAGTGTAATTATAATTAATCGAATTACAACTTTAAATTTAAAAATAATTAAAACCTGACTCAACAGCTTTTGCAATAAAATAATTTTCTGATCGTTTTCCCCTCAGTTTGCTTTTACATCCAATTTGGATCGATTTCACATCGCCGTAGTTGAATTTGTCTTGTTTGATGTCCGTGACGTAGAAACCCAATTGGTTCATTTTATTCGAACTCAACCAACAGCGGGAAACTCCTTTGAAATTTGGTTGGCGGTAAAGCGACAATTTCTGAATGTTTGTTGTCATCAACGAAGCAAATGAGAAATCAATCGAAGGGACGTCATTTTTGAAAGTTGTCGAATTCCCGCTGAATGAAATTCCTTCGTAAAGATTAATCGTCTCTCTTTTGATGTTTTTTTGATCTCCGGCGAATCTCATTGATTTAATTGGCGGACGAACGAAATCAACATAAGTCGAATTGTAACAACGTTGTTCAAATGTTGCCACAATTCCTTTTATTGGTGTGCTGTAATTGGCCGTGTTGTAAAATTGCCATCTAAATAAATAAATTAAATAATCAAAATAAAATCACCAATTAAATTCATTCAAATTCAAATTCAAATTAATTAATTTAAATCACTAATATAACCAATGATTTATTTAATTAATATTTTATGTGAAGTGTATTATATTAAGTATTGATTTTAATCCTTACTGTCCAGTTAAACAAACAATGGCGTATTTTTTGAAATTGTGCACAGCAATTAAATCGGGCTGTGGAGTTGTGAAAATCCAAAAATGTGTATTTCGACTGAATAGGATAATTAATTGTTCCTGACCCTTCGCCAAGCTCCAGAAGAAGATGAAAGAAAAGACGAGGAATTGAAATGTCTTCGTCATTTTCTTTTAATTCTCTTCATATCAAATGAATTGGGAAATTTCACTTTTACCATTCCGAATAAACTAAACATTATATTTATTTAATAAAATAATAATCAATTTCATTTTTATTAACTAACCCTAACTATGTCATTCATTATAGCATTGTTAATTGTTATAAAAAACATTCTAATATTCAACATTAACATTGTAATATAAAGTGTAATATAAAGAGCACAATGTTAATACAGTCGTAAAATGAACTATAAATGAAAGTTCAATATAATGTTTATTTTTTTAATTAATTAATAACTTTATTAACCCTTGAAAGTTTATTGATTCTTAATTTTAATCACATGATATTTAAATGTTTATTGTGTTGATATTTCAATTTCATAAATTAAATAACAAAGTGCCAAAGAAAAGAAAATTGCAATGTAGATGAACAAAGAATAAAAAGTTTGAATTTTTAATGTTTTAGGGGTAAATTCAGTTTTTACTTCGTTTAAAGATTTAAATGTATTTAATTGATTTAAATATTTACGGTTTAATCTTCTCATTTCCAATGTCAAACTTTTCCCTTTTGTTTCGTTAAATGTGTGCACTTGATAAAACTTCTGGAATTTCTCATTTCCCTCCTTCCACATTTGATAAATCCCCGATTCAAAAAATGTCATATACAGTTTTTCATAAACTGCACACAATTTGCTTATTGGAGTGCAAAAATTAAATGTTTGAAATAAAAAGTCTGATTCTGGTTCTTTTTGCAAAGAGATGTAATAATTTCTTTCCGCCACATATTTAACATTAAGCATCGTTTTTTGAAAATATTTCTTTGTTGTAATTATGTAAAAATTATTTTGCATATTTACAAATCCCTTATTTGTTGAAATTAATTTATTTTCATCGGCAAATTTAAAAAGCTCATAAGTATTCGTAAACAACAAATAAGAAATTTCATTAATTTTATTAATAATCAAACCGTTTTTTGAATTATTAAATATGGAAATAAATGGTTTTAATATTTTAGAAAATTTAAATATTTTTTCATGATCCTTTTCACTGTTTTCATTGATAAGATTAAATTCATTCATGTCAAGTGTACTGGCAAAATAATCGATGGTTAAAACAAAAGGCTTCGATTGAGAAAATGCCAATTCTTTAAATGTTGCCTCGATATTTGGCGGACGATCAGAAGCAATTAAAATATATAATTTCCCTTTATAAGCAGAACTCACAACAAACGACATTAAAATTAAAATAAATGTAAAAACCGAAAAACTTAAATTCAGTTTAGTCATTTTACTAAAGATGGCGTTGCTTTGTTCAAACGGAATGTGTAAAATTGCAAATAAATATTTTATCTTTTCCTCTAAATCCATTGTTTGAATGTGAAATGATAAAATGATAAATGAAATTATAAAAATTAGAATTGCAAATAATAAATACATAAGCCAAACAAATAATTCAAACGGATCTAAAAGAAGCGAATAATTAATATATGACTTTTTGGAAATAAATTTTGCAAATGTAAATTGCAAGGGAGTTATCCCAATACGAAAGTAAAATATTTCTTCAAGATTCAATTTTTTCTCACTAAGATATTTAACTTCAGAATAATGTTTATTAATAATGAATAAGGAGATTTTATTATAGGATTTTAAACTAAGATTAAAATAATTAACGGCCGTCATTGCTAAACAAACATCTGGTGAATAACAATGAGGTCGTTTATAATTCATGGAACAAACATGGCCGACATTTTTAAAATCTCTCATCCATCCAGAAATATAACCTTCTTCGTTTATGTAAAATGGCCCTTGTTCAAAATCTTTCCGTTTTAAATTTTTAAAATCTGCGATGAGATATTCAGTTTCCCAATTTAAATTATTAGGAACGGAGTGTAAATTTTTATGTAACGAATTAAACATATAATTTAAAGGGAAACCGTTATTAATCCAATAATCCATGTTTATAAATTTTCTATAAGTTTTCAATATTTTTGGAATTCTTTTTTTAAAAGACCCAGCATAAAATATTAATTGGTTTGCTGTAAATGTAAATCTCCAAAAATAATAAACAATTTCGAATTCAGAAATAATAAATTTTCTTAATTCGTTAAATTCAGATTCCAAATTTTCGGTCAAAATGTCATTTTTTACATTATAAGCCAATACCGAAAAATCAAACTTAAATAACGGTTTTATAAAATTTACCATGAATACAAATGCATGGATTTGAGCTAAATCTACAAGATTATTTAAATTTTCGCAATCGTCGATCATAATTATCCCTGAACATTTTACATATCGATTATAAATATTCAATGTTTTTCTCATGCGATACTTCCGTTCGGAAACCTGATCAAATATTTGATAAAGGTTTCGATTTGGGATTGTAACATTTGTAAAATAAATTGAAATTGTGATTGGCGAATGTTTATAATATTGGACATAATTTTCAAATAAATCGTTATCTTTTGGACATTGAAAATTTTTAATTATATTCACTTCACAATTTCTCATTTCTTTTAAATAAAATGGAATTTCCTTTAATTCTTCATCATGAGTTATCAAATTATCATGAAATGAACAAGGCGTACAATCTAAACATAAAATAATGAAAAATATATTAAAAAGAATTTTGAACATATTATATATAAAAGTTTTATTAAATTCTTTTTTAATTTCTCAATATATTTTCATAATATTTATTACAGGTATACTTTACTAAAAGCTGATAAATAAATTCAACAAATATTTCAATCGATTCTAAGTCTAACATGGTAACAGTAATAACGTTAAACAAACCAATTTAATTATTTTTCTTCTTTATCAAATAAAGGGTTTAATGTATGTACATATTAAATTATTAAAAATTTGTCTACAGTTTACATATAACTATCATTAAGTGAATAATTAACATTATTGAAAGAATTAATAAAGAATAACAAAAATGAAAAAGAAATTTAAATTGTATAGTTTATATTAATAATACAAATTCAAATGATCGATTTAAATTTTAAATTGGAAGTTAAATAAAGATTTTTAATTACCCTACTAATTTTTATAACTATTCATTATAGTTTATTTGATATAATTTATACATTATTTCCAAATCCTTATCTAACAGTGTATAATTCCGCCCTTGCCAAGAAAATAGACAAAAGAAGTGCAACGAGGAGAAAAATGAAATTGCTTCCCGTCACCCCACAAAACCCCCGAATTTTATTTCCATCCCAAGTTGAAATCCCCACTGAAAACGACACGATCGAAACAATGCAACTTAATGCACAAACAGCTCCCCAGATTTTACCATATTTTTCAGGATTCTATAAAAAAAAAGCATAAAGATTATTTAACAATATAATGAAAATAATGATTAACTGTATAGGTAGAGGGTGGGCCATAAGTTGCTTTCTTTTTTATACGATTTTTTATTTAAAAAAGAGCAACTTATGGCCCACCCTGTATAATGAAAATAATATATAATGATTAATTTATTAAATCAATCCTGTTATATACAATTAAATAAATAATCTTAATTATATTATCTTGTTAATTACGATTATAAGTAAAATTGAAGCTACGATTTGAGCTAATGCAGAAATCAAAGTCGCTATAGAAACTCCCAAAAGGCGATAAGCCACGTTGTAAAGAAATGGATCTTCAATTTGTCCACTTTCCACTTCTGACCAATAAAGCATATTTAAAAACACAAATGACCCGTCGATCATCAATCCAGAAACAACAATGAGAGCTATTCCTAAAACCTAATTAAAAATGAAAATTAACCTCATTAAAATTTAAATTTACTACATATTATTATATTTTATAATTTTAAATTAAGATTACCTAATTGAAATTAAGTTCAATTTAAATTCTTACAAGTGAAATTCCCCCGATGACTCTGACAGGCCTTAAGTTCATATGTCCGTGGGCCATCTCGACCACAACTAACTTAAACAACTAACTAAAGAGGAAGTAAGGGAATCGATGATTAATTAATAAGGTGAGTGGATAGGGAAGATGTGAGTTCATTCACTTGTGATCCAAGTCGTTGATATGCATTAATTGGATCGCGGTTTCTTTTCATTTCTTTAAACACTTTCATTCAAATTTCCATTACATTCTTTTTAGACAAAATTGGCTACTTTATAATGAGCGATTTATGTAATTATTTATAACATGAATTGAATTAGTAAAAAATCTTTTGTAATGCCTATTTTGACGTTATTGAGAAGGCTATAAATATTTATATGGGTTGTATTGTTTATATGGATTGTACAGAAGATAATTAAAAGTAAAGTTACTATAATAATTTTATTTATTTCAACATTCATGTACAATTGTATGGTAATTAAGGATTATTATTATTACGTTTTTATTTAGAATCTTTGAATTAAGAATAATAATATATTATTAGGGATTGAATAATTCTATCAATTACTTTACATAACTATTTTAATAAATAATTTAAAGGTAAATACATAATATTGTTAATTTTTAAAAATTAGAATTGAATTAATTTTAAAAATTGACTTTTAACGTCATAAAATATATAATAATTAGCATTATCATAGCTAAACTCTAAATGATGGAGAGAATAAATTAGCAAATATTCAAAAGTTGTGTATTATTTATAATAAATCCCCCCTTGACTTTAAAGTCTGATTTCTTAATTATTTATTTTGGCCATGGGAAGAATTCCTATTTTTTTATTTTATTGGTTGCAATCCTTCATGGTGGTCGACCATATTTAAATTTATGTGTGTCAGCATAAATATAAATACGTGGGTTTTTGTAAAACCTATTAGATGTACTTTCACATAAAAAACGGCCGGGAAAGGGTAGCTCTCTAAAATGAACGATAAATCATTGTTTCTCTTTTTGCTGACTCCAAGTTTCGAATTGCGCGTGAAGTGATTTGGAGAGGTAGAGATGAATTATTTCCAATACATCTAAAACTTGTTTTATTGATTGTATAGCCCTTAATGAGATCAGAACTAAAAGTTGTAAATGGATTAACTAAATGTTTAAATGGGATTTAAATGTATAGAGTAGTAGTACACCTGTTATATAAAGCAAATCATACCCACACGGTATATAGCCATATACTTGTAATTTAAAAATTCATTTAAATTGATTCAATTTAAGTTAATTAGTTTTATTATACCTACGTACATAAGCACGTATTTATAAGTTCTAAAATTAATGTGAAGGACCACAAAAGGAAAAAAACGCCGACGCTCGCCTTAAACAACCCGTAATGATCGCAAATTGGCGCAAAACA
>JAQGBZ010000650.1:0-23115 GCA_034687125.1 Neelides folsomi
ATCTTTGATAATAATAAAGATATTTAAAGTTGAATTTTAGAAAAACTCTTGTATGAACAATATGGAACACGGCTGTAAATAAACAATTAAGAATAGGCAATTCAATATAGAACAATAAGAATAAACAATAAAATTTGACAAGAATATTTGCTAATGTGATGAATGCTTATCATTTTTACAAAATTTAATATTATTCTTTTAAATTTTTTCAGTTAATTTAACTGCATAATTTTTCACTTGTGTAATTATTAAACCACCAAGACGAAAGATTTGAATAAAATTTCTGATTACTTTCAACATTTTGTAGTTTTGTGCATAAAGAGCACCATGCACGAGATTTCTCTTCATCAATTTCCATTTTATAACTTTTCTTCCATTGGAAATATTCATCATACATGCTCTGATTTCTTAAAACTTGTTTTAAATATCTTGCTAAATCTTCTGTTAAATTGTATTTAGATATGTTGATAAAGGAATTTGGAGGAGCTATGAGATTATAATCAAAAAATTCCCCATTGACAATTGGAATCATTTCAGCGGCAATTGCTTCAAAAAACTTTTCCGTCACATATTCTGTACATAGAGAATTTTCTAGGGCCAAGTAAAAAATATAATTTTTCCCGATTGCCATTTGACATGTTGTGTTTGAAGCTATTCGATAAGCACTTGTTTTTTTTGGACATTTTAATGTTCCACATGAACCGTATTTATCAATTTCAATGTAATTCGATAGGTCTTGGACAAAATTTTTTCGCTTACTTGATGCACAATTTGAAGCTATCCATGCAACAGGTTTAACGCTAAAACATTATTTGACCATATTAAATAATCAAACATATAAAAAACGTAAAATTTAATTTGCATAAAAATATAATATACAATTTACATAATTTTAGAAAAGATTGGAAAATAAATGATAAAATAACTAACTTACGAATTAGATTTAATTACAGTCACATTTGAATTATTTCTTTGGATGAAAGCACCATAAGGAAAATGAATATCAGAATCTTTTCTGTAAGTCATTGTCCAATTAAATAGTAATTTATTTGACATATTCATTATATAAGAATCAGTGTTTGCAGGTGACTCTTGTTGGAAATATATCCAGATTTGATTATGGTATCTTGCACTTTCTTTGATGGCTCTGATATATAAAAATACACAAATATATAAAAATATTATTTTGTACCAATATGCTTATTCCACAAATTGAATATTTTGCAAAAAAATAAAATGATATAATTTTAATGTTAATATTTTGGTATTTAGTTTACATTTCTTTCAAATCAAAATAATGAACGACGACAGCACTAGCAACATTTATTTTGGTAATGTCATACGTGAATTTGCACTGAAACAAGCAATTATATTTTTGCCATGTTTCATTTACACCCATTCGAATTAAACTTGAATTCCTTTTGTAGCCAGATAAAAAATGGAGTAAAATAATTTTTATTTTATCTTTAGATATAAATTCTTTTGAAATAATGTTTTTATTTGCAATATTAAACTGAAAATCACTGATATTTTTAGCACCATAAAATGTTAATGCTATTGTAACTAGTAAAATAAATTTGTAAATTTTCCTCATTATATTAAAATACAATTTTATTTATTTTTTTATTATTAAGTTTTTTTTAAATAATTTTTAAATATTGTAACATTATCAAAATAATATTTTTATAAAAATCAACGAAGAAAATATTTATATTGATAAAAAATTATAAAAAGCTTATACTTAAGAACTAATAAAAATTTTTTGTACTATACACTGTCAAGTTGTCAATACAATGCGACACTTTTAAAAATAAAAAAATTTTCTTCTCTACATATTTTTCGATCAATTATTTTGAATTATTGTTATATTGATTGCATTGTAGTACAAATGTATGTACATAATTTTGTTTAATATTAATATGTATTATGTAATATTGCATTTTTGTATGATGTAATCGTGA
Source organism: Neelides folsomi (assembly GCA_034687125.1). Lineage (NCBI taxonomy): Eukaryota > Metazoa > Arthropoda > Collembola > Neelipleona > Neelidae > Neelides > Neelides folsomi. Next base: position 1,962 of record JAQGBZ010000650.1, read on the forward strand.
GTTATCTTTTGGATAAAGAAAGTCTGATAAAAATACGAATTATAAGAATAATTTATATATATTTTACTATATATCTATATCTAATCTTCTCTTGTTGTACTGACTAAACTCAACTAAATATAAGAGTAAAATTACAATTATTGACTGTTAATGTTTGAACTGAACTATAGAGTGACCTTACATATACTATGTAATAGGTAGTACATATTTATCTCCAAATTATTAGTTGTCTTTATCTTCACATTTAGAATAACGTATAAAGTTCAATGTACAATCTTAGGTTATCATCTAAGAAAAAATCCATATTTTTTATGTATAAGCTATAATATATTTAGGTATATTATGTAGGTACTATGTAGGTATGTATTTTATAAAATATCATACCAAACTAACTAACACTGGTAATACAGATAATAATATTTAATGGGCCTGTATATTCAAGCATTAATAATTTTCTTTTTTATTTATGATAACAAATCACAAATCTGTAAAACGTATTTAACTAAGCGATCCCATTATTTGTAAATCACAAATTGAACAGTGAAAACGAAAATTTACAGGTAATTAATATTCATTTAAGTATGCGTAAATGTTTACTTCATTTATAATTACCTGTATAGTTTATTAGCGATGGGAACAACCCTGAATTTAAAGCGCATTACTGAAAATGCTTGGATAGCGTCCAGGAAACGCTTGTGCTAATTTTAAGATTTTAATGTGCAAAAGCCGCTCATCCCCTCATGAGCATTTTCATTCAGTAGTGTTTTGAACTAACGGTGTTCCCAGCCCGAATCAATTTTCTATAGTTAATTAGTATTAATTACTTATCTAACTGTAATTAAAAAATTTAATATATAACATAGGTACTACAGATATTACAAATATAATAATATCAAAGCGTTCTTAAAAATCGTTTCTTATTAATATTTGTAGATCGCAAATGGGATTAGTATATCTTCTACTTATATCATTCCTTTTGGGATGTTATGGACAAGTTCGGGTTCGACAATCATACGGTCATATTTGCAACGAAACATTGAGATGTGAAGGAAATGCTTGGCTCAAATGCTACGAAGGAATTTGTAATTGTACGAGCCCCGAAGAAATGAAATGGGACACACAAAAAAGTCGCTGTGTTGCACTTGCAGGGGAAAGATGTAATCTTTTAATAAAGTATGCTTTAATTTCAAAGAAATTATAGCAATTATTTATGTTTGGATGATACAAAAGTTACTTATTCAATTTTTGAATACAAAATTATTTTTTCTTTAGGTTCTTACGTTTCACAAGGAGATGATATAAACATCCGTGCAAATATGCCCTGTATTGAAAATTCATCTTGTAATTTGGATGGAATTTGCGAATGTTCGAATAAATATTTTGCATCAAATACCGGGAATTGTGAACTTAAAAAGGGCTACAGAGATTCATGTTCAACAAATAACGAGTGTGATTCTGAAAGAATCCTAGAATGTTTGAATGGGTCTTGTAATTGCAATAGTTCGATTTCTATCTTTAGTGAGGATTATCAGAACTGTGTTGGTTTAGCTGGTGAAGAGCCCATTAATGAAAGATGTGTTTCAGGTTCTAATAAAGAACACATGCACGATATTTATAAAAATCACCGATATGTAAAACAATATAAATGTATATGCCCATCCCCATCAATCGTATCATCCAAGAGTTTTGCGTTGCAGCATTTAATGGTCATTGCTCTCCTACATTACCTTGCGACGATAATAAAAGTGCCATGCTAATTTGTAGAAAATCCTTTGGAAATTTAACTCAGTCATGTCAATGTCTAGATGCCAACCATCAATATTATGATCCCTTTGTCAAAAAATGCAAAACTCTTATTCGCGGAATTTGTGATGAAGATTCAGAATGCACGGAAAACTCTATTTGTGATCATCAAGAAGGGAATGTGATTTCAAGATGTAAATGCAAAAATGGATTTGTTGAATTTGAAGGCAAGTGCAATATTAAACATGGGGGATATTGTACACCCGGGGCTCCTTCAGTAACTACTTCAGCTGGGACGACTTATCTTAGCAGCCCCAAATGTGACAGATATGCGGAATTGAGTTGTGAAGATTTAAAATGCGCTTGCAATGACAGAAATTTTGTTTTTAATCATGAAATTCGTAAATGTATGGCAATTCCCGGTAGCAGATGTACCAAAGGTGGAAATCCCTGTGTTGAAAACAGCAAATGCATTCTTAGATTTTCTAATACTACTGGAGTTTGTCAATGTAATGATGACGATGGATTTAAAATTGATGAAAATGGAAGGGAATGTGTACATCACGGTATACGTCGTTCATTGGAAAGAACAACCCGAGATTACAACAACAACAATTATACCAACGACAATTCAATTAATAAATTCATATCCAAACAATGAGGAAAATGATTTCTTCCAAGAATAATCTAATACACATATCAAAATCTTTTGATTACTAATAATTTTAATTGTTTTGAAATTATAATAAATGACTTCCAATTTTTAATGTCTTAAGCATTTTTAGTGTTTGTGTTTAGGACAAGGTGCAACAACGTGCAACAAAATAAATTAATTAGTGGTAAATGTTGTAATTAAATTTATATTGAAATTTGATTAAGAAAAATAAAAGATTGAAATGAAATGAAATCAATTTTTATTCAAATTTATTTTATCGTATTTACAAGAAAATCCGTAATCTTTAATATTTTTAATTAGTTGGAATAAATTTAGCATCATGCCCAATTAATATATCTTGCTAATTATAAGTGACATTTTAATCTATGAGAATTTATCATACAAGAAAATTACAATCATAATTTTTATCTCATAAAATATTCCTAGAAAATGATGACTTGATAACTTAAGTAGATATACTATAGTATATGTATTCATGTAACAATTTTATAATATACTAATAATGTATTATTCAAGATTGATATCATTTAATTCATTTATGGGTTAATATTAAGGAATAATCAGTATTTAATGTCGTTTGTATCTGCATATTGGTCAACTTATTCTTGTGTATATTTTTAACGTTATCAGGTTTGATCCAAATCTAATTAATGGAAGATTTATATAAAATTATTATTTATAATAATACCAACATACGTACATGGTATAAATATTATACACAGTTACAGTTTTATGTATGTGATAGTAATATGCACTTTCTATACGTTTGGTACAGAGAGTTGAGTCAATATAAAAGACTGCCAACTAGAGAAAACAAGTTAGATAGTTATACCATAGCTTACAAGTTAGTTAGTAAAACTAAAACCAATTAATAAATTACAAATCGATATATAATTATTATTTTACCAATATCATAATTATTTTGGCCATTTCCCACATATTCAAAATATTCCGTTCAATTGAATTAAAATGAATATAAATTATATTTTATTGCCAATATTTCTAATTGTTTTTAAATGCGAACAAGTCTTAAGTCAAATAAGAGTTCGTCACACATACGGAGCCGCTTGTAATGCTCTGGAAAAATGTGAAGGCAACGCTTGGCTTAAGTGTCATGAAAACATCTGTAATTGCACGAATCCTGAAGAGATGAAATGGGATCCATTGAAAAATCGCTGTGAGGCACTAGCAGGAGAAAAATGTAATTTTTCTTTATTCATTTAATTTCTAAGTATATTTAATTTTAAATACTGATATTATTGTTAAAATTATTAAAATTATTCTTAATTAACAGTTACCTAAAATTTGCTTTTTTAATTGTTTAATTCTATGTTTAATTAGTAATATAATTTTTTCTCAAATTTATATAGGTGTATATGAATCGATTGCTGATGGTGGAATTTTTGTGGAGAAGATAAACTGCGTTGAAAATTCGGCATGCAATTTAGATGGATATTGCGAGTGCAGCAGCAAATATTACGCCTCTAGTGAAGGACTCTGCACAATGAAAAAGAATTATGGAAATAATTGCACCAAACACGAAGAATGCAATTCAGATGTTGCTCTTATTTGTTCTTCCGGAAAATGTTCATGTGACTCATCAATTGCAGCATTTAGCAGAGGATTAAATCGCTGCGTCGGTTTGGTTACAGAAAGCCCGATTTTATCTGCATGTGTTCCAAATGCCATTGCCGTTGCCGAGACACAAAGAGTAAGGTTAGGAAATCGTAAATATACTAGTATTATAAATATAACCAAATGTTTTTGTATACCTGGATTCATCCCATCACTTAAAAAAACATGCATAAAACCATATTCGGACATTTGTTCAAAAACTGAATCATGTGATGAAGATGCAAAAATTGTTTGTAAAAGGAATACCGGAGAAATCATCTCAACTTGCCAATGCAGAGATTCAAAACATCAATTTTACAATGCTACTTCCCAAATGTGCACAAGTTTGATTAATGGAATTTGTAATAGCCGAATTGACTGTACGGAAAATTCAATTTGCATTGATAATGAAAGCAATGGAGTTTTTCGATGCGAGTGCAAAACAGGATATGTTGTTAACAGTGAGGGGAATTGCGACTTGGAATTTGGATCTCAATGCAATCAAGGCTCCAATGGAGGCAATGTCCAATGTGATAAATATGCTGAATTAGTATGCGAAAATAACGTTTGTTCTTGTGGAGATAAAAATCTGGTTTTTGATAAGAAATTGAGAAAATGCGTTGGAGTTCCTGGGAGCAGATGCAGTCGGGATGACAAATGCTTGGAAAATAGCGAATGTGTGGAAGCTATTGCTGGGTTAGGTGGAATTTGTGAATGCAAAGATGGGTTTAAAAATATGGGAGTTAAATGTGAAATTGATGATAATAGAAATTTTATTGAACTTGAAACAACAAATCAAGATGACTAAGCAATTATTGAAATATTCAACCAATGGAGACTAATGCATTATATTTTATTGTAATTATGTATAATTATATTTGTATTTACCTGGAATAATAGGTGCACTATACCCAATTCAGTTTGAAGAAAATAGCGAGTTTAAAAGTTTCCGCTAATAGTTTACCTTAGTAGCAACGGAAATATTTTGGAGTTACTTTTAATCTCACCATTTTCTTCTTGCTGAATTGGGTAAATACGTTATAACTTTATTATACCATACATACATTGTAATTTTGAACCATTGGAATATTAATTTAAATTTTTAATTTGTGAATTATTGTTTTAAATTGGGTAGAGTTACACGAAGTTGATTTACATCGTTACATAATAAATATCCGTTTTCACACCCAAGATCTTGACCCCAACCTATATTTTATATTTAGGTATATAGAAAGTTTATTAATGTCGAAAAATAAAAAAAATCCGTCTTTTGCAATTTGTTATTTAATATTATTAACAATCTCTTGTCATTACATGAATTATGCAAGTTTGTATTTTTGCTCATCTAATAAAATTTTAAGAATTTCCCTGGTCGTTGTTGTAAGATATTTGAAGCATGTGTAAGCCAGAAGCCATAAGCTCTATTCCTCTATTTAATATTTAAACAAAAAATTATTGTAATAAGTTATGAACAGATAACTTTTATTCCCCCTCAATTTTTGTGTCTACCCGTTATTCTCGTTAATGAATCATCTGTAGGAATTTGTGGATTAAGTAAGATGATATTGAAGGGGGATTAATAGAGTAAAGAGAGCATTTTATGAACTTTGAACTATAACATTTGATCTTGATAGACAAAATTGTTTGTTATATTTTCTAAGAAATGTGATCACTTTAATATCTTTAGTTGAGAACATGAATCATTTATTAAGTGTTTTATAACATATTTTATCTATGATATTATAATCTTAATATTCTACAGAGTATAGCCTTTGTAGTAATATTTACATAGTCTTTAGATATCTATTGGGTTTTGCTTGAGCAATTATTAACTGATTGTGAGTCAGACATAAAATACATTGACTACTTCTACTTATAATTAGGCAATCTATTTAGCTAATTGGGACTGCTGAATAAATTTTCACAAACTTCAAATAAATCTTGGTAAAAAACCCTTCTTTTGCATCATTCCAGAAAAAAATTTAATACAACATATATTAACTCATTTAATAAATTATATCACAATAACACAATGCACAATTATAAGTTATTTAAGTGAATTATTATATTTCAGATCTTCAAGAATGTGTTTATTTTGGTTCCTTTTAGTCTTCACAATAATTTTATCAACAATTGGACCTTGTTTGAGTCAAAGTCGAATTCGACAATCATTCGGAGCTACTTGCAATAAAGCTCTTAAATGCGAAGGAAACGCTTGGCTCAAATGTGATGAGGGGATTTGCAATTGTACTTATCCCGATGAAATGAAATGGGACACACAAAAAAGTCGCTGTGTTGCACTTGCTGGAGAAAAATGTAATTAAATTAAAGTTGTTCCGTTCATAGTCATACCAATATATTAGCCTTCTTAATTATACATAATATAATATAAATACGTATTATACTCTCCAGACGCTGAGCCAATGCATTTAGCGGGTTTTGAATTTGAATTATAGTTACATAATTTTAATTGTTATGGATTAAAATTATTATAATCTTATTCAAATTCTAAAACCCGGGAACTGCATTGGTTCGGCGTCTGGAGAGTACATAATATATAATTAAAAAATACAAATTGATGAAATTATTATTTTAGGCATTTATGAATCACGCGGCGATAATGGAAATCTCGTTGCAAAAATAAATTGCATAGAAAACTCAACCTGTAATTCATTGGGATTTTGTGAGTGCTCAAGCAGATATTACGCTTCCATTGATGGAATCTGCACGTTGAAAAAGACTTATGGGATAAGTTGTATGAAAAACGAAGAATGTAATTCAGACGTTTCCTTGCAATGCACAAATGGAATTTGTCGCTGTAATACAACAGTAGCAGCTTATAGTGAAATATACAATCAATGTGTTGGACTTAGCACGGAATCAGCAATCGAATCAAAATGCGTCCCAAATGCTTATTCAAATTATGGAAATTATTACAAAAATGGACATTCACTTTATTATCATCGGTGTTCATGTTCATCAGGATTTGTCACATCAATTAAAAAATTTTGTGTAAAGCAATATTCTGAGATTTGTTCCACAACGATGATGTGTGATGAAGATTCAAAAATTATTTGTAAGAGTAAATCAGGAGAAATCCCAATCAAATTAACGTGCCAATGTCGAGATTCAAAACACCAATATTACAACGTTACTTCCAATATGTGTTCCAGTTTGATACATGGAGTTTGTGAAAGTCGTAATGAATGCACAGAAAATGCAATTTGTATTGACAATGAGGGATCTGGCGTTTTGCGCTGCGAGTGCGATAAAGGATATGTTGAAAATGCTGAAGGAAAATGCGATTTAGAATATGGCTCAGAATGTTTAACATCTTCAACTTCAATTGTCCAATGTGATCGGCACGCAAATCTGGTTTGCAAAAAGAACATTTGCTCTTGTGGGGACGAAAATTTGATTTTTGATACAAAACAACGGCAATGTGTTGGCCTTCCAGGAAGCAGATGTGGGAAAGGTGACAAATGTATTGAAAATAGCGAATGCGTTCAAATCTATTCAGATTTACAAGGAACTTGCGAATGCCTAGAAGGATTCAAAAATACAGGAGATAAATGCACAATTGACGACGAAAAGAATTTTGTGGATATTGGACCTAGCACAACAACAACAACAACTGACAATAATCTAATTGAAGAAACAACATTAGCTAGTGATGAAAATGAGGCATTAATTGAATGATTCCATTGGAAAAATTTTAAACGAGAATTTATACACATTATTACATAATTTATTTGTACTAGCTTATTATGTAATACTCTATATATATACTGATATTTGAAATTATTTGTAGTATTATATATTGCACATTATATATAATCTATATTACTTATATCATTAGAGTATATACTATGGTATTTATATGTATCTGTAAAATTTGGATGAATAAAATAAAATGAGTAGGTATATACATATATTATTCTAACAAGTATAGTTAAATGTTTGTACTCTACACCTATATTGTATGTAAGTAAATGATTAACTATATCAATTCCTAATACATATAATATGTATTGGCTATGATTATAATTGCATCATCATATTACATCTTCTATGTAACTGTATTGGTATAGGGAGCAAGTCAGGGATCTCCGTTTTTAAAATATTACCGTCTTTCATCGCAGATAGTATATAAAACATGTTAGGTTAGCTTAGGTTAACATGATAAAAAGAAATCTATTATGAAATACAGTGCAATTAATGCATATTTTAATGAAAAAAACATAACCTAACGATGGTAAATAACATCGAGTCTTTTTCCATTGAATTGCTATGTGATTTTTTTATCATCCCTGACTTGCCCTATATGTAGATATTTTTCATGGAATAAAGTGACTCACCTGATTAAAGATTAATATGGAATAAGGCTATAAATATCTTAAGTCCAATTTAAATAAAATTATTTATAAAATAACTTCCCACAGATGACTATGTCAGAAGATTTATTTTTTTAATTTTAAAATTGTTTTACATTGTACCATTGGGCATTTTATTAATAAAAATTTTAATACATTAAACATTTAAAGTGGAATAAGAATTTTATTTTTGAATTTTGCCCAAAATTAAATTTTAATCAGCCACAAGGAATTTTCAAGTTTCAACCCCATTCATTAAAAGGATCAAAATGCAGAATAAAATTATATTGTGTTTCACATTTTTAGCTTTTTCGACCTACTTTATCGTCACTTGTAATGGTCAAATGAGAGTTCGCCAATCTTTTGGAAATGTTTGCAACGAGACATTGAAATGCGAAGGGAATGCATGGCTAAAATGCCAAAATGGTCTTTGTAACTGCACAAATCCTGAAGAAATGAAATGGGATACTGATCTTAACTCTTGCTGGGGAAAAATGTAAGTTAACCTAATGTAGGTTCGCACGGTTTGTACAAAACATGTTCGCATTTAAAATCCTCTGTTGTAGTCGAGGTTCGTTCAAGTGAATAGTCAGATTCACAATCACAGTATTTCATCGTCTCATTTTTATCAACTACACAACGTTGATGTTCCCCGCGACAATCAGCCGAAGATTCACAATTTCCAAAAGCCAAATGACATTTGTTCATTCCATTTTCAATATAAGTCAATTCATATCCTTCTTTACAAGAGCAAAATCCATTTGTGCATTTCATATTTGTCCCAGATGTCTGACATTGCCAATCATCATCACAAGTGTCTGGGACTCTTTCAGGCAATCTTGTACAATGATTCCAATCGTTATCAAAATAGTGACCACTGGGACATTCGCACTTTTTATCACTATTGCAAACAAAAGAATTTCTAATGACAGTTGGACAATCTGAACTAATGTCACATTCTGCTCCATTGGCCAAAATACATGTGACTTGATCTGGAAGTCTGACATAATTATCAATGCATTTACAATGCAATTACATTGGTCGTTAGAATGACAAATTCCCTGATTGAGGGCAATTGGCATCATTTCACACTTTCGCGTATCTTGATTGAAATAATGCCAAGATTTGCACCTGCAATTGTTATTCTCACAAGTTATCTCGTCATCGTGGCTCTGACATTCGGAATCAGATGAACATTCAATGTCTTCTATTTTAATACACTGATTTTGGATTTTAGAATTAGTGAATCCATCCTTACACCGGCAATTGCCATCAAATACGTTGCTTTCGGAAAGTTGACAGAAAGAATTTTCAATGCTTGCACAATGGAGATCAATCATGCATTTGTAATTGCCAGAACCGACACCGACGTCGGTTGTAATTTCAATGCAACCTCCAATAAATCCGATCTTTGCTGGCTGAAAGAAAAACCCTTCTGGACATTAACATGTACTGTCTTCGGGTCACAGTCAATAAATTGATGTCGGCTAGTGCAATCTGAAGATATTGAACAAGTGTTACCGATTGCGGCGCCAATCATCTGACTGGAGTTCATGGTCGGCGCCGCAAGAACAGCGTCCAAAATTGCAAACAGAGTTTGGGAAATATTTGAGGCAATCTGTGTTTACACTGCATTGGCCGTTAACTCGTTGGTCGCTAAAGGCGCAATGGCCAGTTTTAACATCCATGTAAAAATCTTCATGACACTGGCAGCTGTCGTTGAGGCAAACGGTGTTTCGAAGGCCGAGAACTTCCTAGCAATCGTTGTCATTTGAACAAGAATTCCCTTGTGAACTGACGATTAGTGAAGAGAATAATGCAAAGATGAGGAAAATACGTCCCTTCATGTTGAACGTAAATCTAATGAGCTTTTTGGTCAATCAGTCTTATTTTATTTTATATCAGTAATTCAAATATCAATACTTCAAATTTAATCTTTATTTTTAATTATGATTATAATATAACATACCTACCTACTTGTGTTCATAAATACTTCATTAATAACGAAAAGATGTAAAGTGAATAAAAAATTAATTGAAGATTTTAAAGATAAATTTTGATATTGCAATCTATTTTGAAATATGATGATGGTATTATTAATTACCCCAAATATGTTAAGTATAATAAGTTAAATAATATGAGCTTTTAACTATCGACTTTAATTTCATTTGATTCATAAATGTAAAAATTCATATTAACAAAATAAAAAATACATACAAGAAATATCAGTATTAAATAAACAATTGAAAATTCATTAATATTTAAAGACATCTTTACGAAGTTTGTTGCGTCGGTGTTCATTTTGCTTTTCGATCCTTAGCCTTCTTTAACAATCCCTCCATTACGTTGTAATCTCTATAAGGAAAGTCCTCCTTCTTGATCCATGTAATCTCTTCACTATAGAATATAAAAAAGTTAAAATCTGATAAATAAAAGCTATTCAATTAATTTATCTAAATTTTATTATGAGGAACACGTTAGTGATTTAAACAAATTGTAAATTTCAAAATTGACGTGAGAATTAATTACGTAATTAACATTAAGAATGGATATTAATTCAGTATTAATCGAAACTTACTTTGGCGGTCCTTCCCATTTAACCAGAAACTTCTTCCCATCGCAAATTCTCATCTTGAGAATTCTTTCAACCCTCTGATTAACACTCGATCTCGAACATTGCATCACTCGTTTCATTACAATACCTAAAAGTTAATTTGAAAAGTTAATTTAAAATTTAGTTTATTTAATAGAACGTTTTCATATTTCATATCAGTATGTAACTATTGAAGAATGCAAGTGCCTGGATTGTGAATACTGAACAGTATTTCTAGTGGAACAAAGAGCATACAATATAAACATTATACTATTTTTAAAAATTCATGATAACTTACCTCTGTTGTTGACAATTGATATGTGTGATTTTTTGCAAATTAAAATAGAAAAACAATCAACAAGAAGTTTGATAGCACCGAAATAACTTTTTCGTTATTGTATAAAAATGGCGGAGAAATGAATCATTATCATTAGTCAGTCATGATTCCTTACAGAGCGGTGTTTTTAAATTCTATTCTATACCTATTGTTGGTTTAGAATGCAATACAATACTAATGAAATGCTTGGTATAGTTTAGTATAGTCAGCTAATTGTTTTAAAAATTAAATGTAAAATGTGCGGATTAAGAAATTAGGGAAATATCAAACAACAAAAGAGAAATGTTTCATCAGAAGTCAAGCGGAAGTCTTTTCTCTACTAAACTATTATTTCTAAAATAAAAGAAGTAGCATATCATAATAGAAGAATTATGGAAGTAAGACCCATACATATTTAGCAAGGAGTAATATAATAAGAATAATTTAATCCTTTTATTTATATAATGTGTAATCATAATTATGTTTGTATCTATAAAATATACATATAATTTTAACTTTAAGGAATGAACAATATTTTTTAATAAAATCGCGTCTAAAATCTAATATTAAATTATTAAAGCTTTTATGAATTATTTTATGAGAGCAGAAGCAGAGCAAATTACTAAATATAAATACAGATAACATTATGATAATGAAATTATCAATGTAAATAAAAGTAAGTACTAGTATAAATAATTTCAGAATAAAGAATTTTTATTGATAAATTGATAAGATAAACGTTATTATTTTAGGATTTTATTGTTTTTATATTTGGACATTCGGATCAAAACAAAATTATTTTTGCCGTTACAATAACATATTTAATTTAATAAACATTTATTGACTACAAAGTTGCTTAATATCATTTCAAAATTCTCAATCTTCATCATTGAATTCAATTATTGCATTTTCATTATCGGCATTTGGCAAATTATTTATTTGATAAAAACGCATATATAAGGAAAGAAGAAGGATATATTATTTATTGCAAACATTTTTGCAAGAAAGAATTAAAAGAGAATTAAGCTTTTAAACCCTTTAAACCTTAAAGTCATACACACATTCCTTTCAATTTGATTAAATGAAGTCCACGTATCTTTTTATTTATATATTATTTGTAAAACTAAATCTGTCGTGTTCAAATGATTCAAAAAATATGTTAGAGATAGAGGAGATAAAGTATTTGACATATGAGTCTGATAACACTGTAATTGCTATACATATTGGGGCTCACAAACGAGAAATTGCACATTCAAACGTTTCCTCAAATTTTATGGAGAAACTATGAGGAAAATTACACATTTTTAATTCTTTCGTATTGGGTTACCAATTTATTCGCTTGAGTTTGGGTAATTGAGTGTAAAATTTTATTTTTTAATCATAAATTCATATTGTATTAATGTATAAACATAATTAATAAATATTTTTGTATTTATGTTGTTTAAAATGATTAAGAACTAATAAAAAGTTTAGAGATGTGAAAAAGAGTTAAAATGTTTAATTTTCCCCATAAAATTTGAGGAAATGTTCGAATGTGCAATTTCTCGTTTGTGAGCCCCAATACATACTAAAATAATAATTAATATATATTCTCAAGTTTAGAAATAACGCGAACTATGAGGCCAAAAGTTTTAAAATCCCAGGCAGCTTATTGGAGTTTGCTAAATTAAATTTCTCATTAACCCGGGTTCGTCGGAAATGGATGCTTTCCGTTTCTCTCTTAAAAGAGGCAACATTATAATATTAAAGCTGTTAAATGTTCGAGTTAAAGTCTTAGGTTTTGTTTTATTTGGAATTATTCATTTGCAGCTTAAAAATAGCAAACGTTCAATTGCATTTAATTGGGTTATTTGAGAAATTTAATTTAGCAAATTCCAATAAGCTGCCTGGGATTTTAAAACTTTTGGCCTCATAGTTCGCGTTATTTCTAAACTTGAGAATAGGTAATATAGGTACTAATAAACTAATAAATAACTAATACATTAAATTTTTATATTTTTTAAGAATTTTGATTATTCCGATAAGAAAACTTGTGAATGTGCAGTTTTTGATTTTTGGTGTAAGCTTTCATTTGGCGAATATTCACGTTATGATCATGTACATAGAGAATGCTATTATTACGACTGGATAAATATTCGAAGAATTAATGTAGAATTGAAGAATCACCACAAAGAAAATGTTAAAACTAGATGTCATAAAATTAATAATGTATTCTATCTTAATGTAGAATTTGTTCAACCCTTTCTTACTTAAGCTCAGAGATGAGCCATGAAAATAAAGATTATGGATTGTATTAATCTAGGTATTTTGTCATGATAAAATGTTAGTAGTAAAATATAAATTAGATAGGGATTATCGTAGATATATCGTATAGTATAATGACAATAATATTATATTGTTTACTTACTATTTTATTAAATCTTTCATGTACTTAATAAACTTTATAAATTTATTTTGAAATATGAATAAAAATTTAATTAAAGAAACGTTTATAAAAAACATTCTACTCAAAATATCCTTATTCTTATCAATCATTATTTTTAGATGAAGAAAAACATTTAACTGTAAATTATATATAGGTATTATAGGACAAGGGATTAAAATCAAAACATCTTTAAATCCCAATAAGTACTCTAAACCTATTATTAAGTATAATATATAATTATAATTAATATGCACACTATAATGACCTCATTCCTATTTCTGTTTTATTCCACCAGCACCAGTACTAAAGATTTTCAATTCATTGTATTCATTTATTAATTTTATTCATTCTTCTGTTAAAATTAAAACCGATATTTGAAATATAACAAACTGAAAATATTTACAATTTAACTATAATAATAAAAAATTTTAAGAATCGAAGTGAAATGAATATCTTGGAATTTTATATTTTATCCTTAAGTGTCATTTTCTTTCTAATGAAAATTGACCTCAGCTCTGGACAAATTCGAATTCGTCAATCTTATGGCGATGACTGCAACTCAACATTAAAATGTGAAGGAAACGCATGGCTCATGTGTCAAGATGGAATCTGCAATTGCACAATTCCTGAAGAAATGCATTGGAGTCATTTAACAAATCGCTGCGTTTCTCTAGCCGGAGATAAATGTATTTAAACCACAAGTAAATTATTTCCTCAATAAATCAATTGAATTTTTATAAAATTTTAATATATTAAATATTTCAGGCACTTATGAAACTAAAGGTGAATTAGGAAATGTTATTGAAAAAATTGGTTGTATTGAAAATTCCGAATGTAATTCCTTCGGCTATTGCGAATGTTCAAATCAACATTTTCCATCAGCTGATGGCCATTGTGAATTAAAAAAGCTCTACAACGTTTCATGTGTGAAAAACGAAGAGTGCAATTCTGAAGTTTCTTTAGAATGCGTAAATGGGCGCTGTGAGTGCAAATCCTCCGTCTCAGCATATAGCTCCCTTTACGGTCATTGTGTGGGGCTTGCAAATGAATATGAAGTTCAAGACGGCTGCATTCCAAATGCCAATAAAGAAACCCACGATTACACATACAGTTCATTTAATGGGACCGAAGTCAAACGGCATCGATGTGTTTGTGCTAGTGAATATAAAATGTCCATTAAACAATTCTGTCTTAGGAAATATTCTGACAAGTGTTCGGAAACTGATCATTGTGATGAAGACGCTTCAATAATTTGTAAATCCACACCTGGGGATTTTGAAATGACTTGCCAATGTAGAGATTCCAAACACCAATATTATGATGAAGTTTCCAAAGAATGTTTGAGCCTCATTCATGGAGTTTGCGATGAAAGTTCTTCGGATTGCACACCAAATGCAATTTGCGTGGACAACGAAGGAACGGGGATTTTTCGGTGTGAATGCGAAAGGGGATTTGTGGAGGATGCAGATGGGAAATGTGATTTAGAATTTGGTGCTAAATGTGCTAAGGATATTTATTGCGATCGGTATGCGAATTTGGTTTGTGAAAAAGATACTTGCGGATGTGGAGACGACAATTTGTTTTTTGATAGAAAGATCAGAAAATGCGTTGGTCTTCCTGGGAGCAGATGTTTAAAACAAGAAGAAGGTGAAAATAATAAATGTGTGGAGAATGCAGATTGCATTCAGATTTTTAACAATTTTAATGGAATTTGCGAGTGTGCTGACGGATTCAAAAATACAGGCGGTAAATGCATTCTGGAAGAAGAAAAAAATATTATTGAAATTGTGATCAATTCGATAAATATTACCAATATTTCTCTCTTGGAGTAAAGTATGTAGATATTGATTATTTAATCAGATACGTACATTGAATAAATCAAATTAAAAAGCTCATTAATAAGACACAACTAAAGAACCATTACTCCATCAGTCCGTCATGTAGAAAATTTTAATTAACAATAAGCGAAGACGGGCAATCAATAATTTACAATGACTTGACTTCAATTTCAATCAACAATAAAACTAACAATAAATTATATTTTTACTCTTATTTTAAGCTAATTTATGATATGAAAGTAATGAAAGTAATGATTTGTATTTTTTGTATAATACACGAGAGAAAGAAATTAACCGATAGTAATACTAATAATAGAACGTGTATAAGATGATAATGCTAATAATGCCGTATTTCCCATTATTTATAATCTTAATACCACTGATTGGTGTTTGGGTATTTTTATATATCCAATTAACACTTGCAATTACGATTAGACAAAAATAGTATTAACACGCAAATAATTTGCGAATGCAAACATTAATAAATTAATATAATTACAATTTACCAAATAGGTACATTGTTTTTAGAAAGTTAAATTATGACAGAAGGACAAATAGATAAGGAATTTTTTAATTGTTGAAAATGAGTATCGTGCTTTTTAATTTCATTATTTTATTTTTACTTCAAAAAACATTTACAATTTTGAGTGCAGAAAAAATCAAACATGATTTACAGTCTGCAATTTCATATTTTGATTCAAATAGTAAAACTAAACCAATAAGATTTCTTCAATTTCAAAAGTCATCCATTGAACCTTCCTTATTCGATGAGAGAACTTTCCTACTAATTGACTTTTTATATCCATCATATAAAAAGCTTCAAGGATTTTATCAGCAGATAATTATTTTTGATCTTTCTCATCCCAATAACAGTTTTTCGTTAATTAATGTAGAATTAACAGTAAATCGTCGTCGTGATTCTGTAATCTTTATTGGAACTCATAAACAGTTAATTTCTATTTCAAAGGAAAAATCAATAAGTCAAATTCGTGAGAAAATATTCATTGTAGTTGAAAATGAAATTAAGAAAATTTCATCTGACACGCTTTCTTATTTCCTCGGTGACCCTTTAACCCACAATAATAACAATTTAATTCAAATATTTGAATTAAAGAATTGGCAAAGGGGAAATTCAAACTTTGGCTTTAATTTGAGAGGACGCAATTTTAAATTTGCCGCTTTTGAATTTCCTCCGCGAATATTTCGCTTAGAAGGCGAAAGTGAAATTCGAGGACCAAATATGAAATTGATAATTGAATCAAGCAAAATATTTAATTTCACGTATAAAACTTCTTATTCAACAAAGAATTACGGAACCAAACATGAGAACGGAACTTGGAGCGGAATGTTTTCATATCTCGTTAATCCTCATTTGAACCATGATGGGATTTTGTCTTTGGGCCATGCATTAAATTGGATGGAATACGCGGAATATCCCGGGGATGGATTTGCTTTCACCACCACAAAACTTGCCTTTGTTACAAGTCATGCCAAAGCAGTTTTAAAATGGTATGCATTTGTGTTACAACTCCAGCCCACTGTTTGGATTTACACAATTGGAAATTTTTTCTTGTTCGTTTTTGTTCTGGGAACAATTTCATATTTTAAAAAACGGAAAATGAACAGTGTTTTGAATGATACTTGGATTATGCCTTTGTCTCTAGCATTGGAACAAGGATTAACTGACATTAAAAAAGGACTAAGGTAAATGAATTAATGATTTACTCCCTGAGGCCAAAATAGAAAGGAAAATCTTGGTTTGGGCTTGCATTTCTTTTTGCCTCCCGCTCCCTCTGACTGCTTTTCAAATACCCTTTAACTTTTTAATTTATTTAAATGATGAGTTGATCTTTTCATTTAAATATTTAATTATTATTTCATTAATAATAAATATACTTCCAATTAAACACTATCGTGTTATAAAATAAAATCTAATTGAAATTAAAGGAAGGAAGCCCAAACCAAGATTTTCCTTTCTATTTTGGCCCCAGGGAGTATTAATTTATGAATTATTAATTTATTATATATTATATTTTTAATTAATTATTTGTCTTAAGGTACATTTGCTGTTTATTATTATTGGAATTCATGATATTATCAACAGCGTATAAAAGCACATTAAGGACAAATTTAGCTTTCCCTCGGCTGGATAAAATTCCTCAAACTTTTAAAGAACTATCCGAAAACCTTCAATTCTCGATCGTCCTCCATAAACTAGGCGGGCTTGAGGTGAATTTAATGAAGAACAGCGAACAGAAAGAGATTAAACGAATTTGGTCCAGATTGAGAATCGTAACCAATTCGAGTCATTGTGTTCGGAAAGCTTTCCTTGAAGATTCAACAGCTTGCATTGGATGGTCAACAGTGTTGGAAGTTGCAGCTGACAAAAGTTTCACACTTAATAGCCACGTGGTGCCTTTGGCGGCTTCGACCAACAATTTGAGGACCCTCACCACTTCAATGTTGTTTAAAAAGGACTCAGAGTTTACAGACAGTTTTGTGGGGATTGTTGGGAGCATTATTGAATCAGGGATTTATAAGAAATGGGAAATTGAAGCAAGTAAAGTTTTTAAAATGATTGGAAAAGCAAAAGTTTTGAAAAATGTGAAGAGTGAAGAATATTCTAAATTGGTTAATTTGGCCAAAAGGGACGATTTGACTGAACGACCGTTGACATTTTGGCCATTGAGAGTGGTCTTTTTATTTATCCCTGTTGGGTGTTTTATTGGGTTTGTTAGTTTAATTGGAGAATATTTCACTTACAAAAGAAAACGCTAATAATAATAGTTAAGAAAATACCACGATCAAAAATCTCCAGTTTATAAATAGTTTAGTGAAAATCCATTTTAATTTATTGATTATTTAGTCAAAAAATATGAATTATACCTCATTCACGGCCAAAGGTAATATGAGTTTGAACGAACCGCTTAATTATTTCCAGCTATCTGAATTAATATTGTTACTATTAATTGTAGTATTACATATTTATGGACTTGTTTTGTTTAAAACAACATGTTGCGGAAATATTTAAAACAGACAAACCCCTATAGCCTATAATGAACCAATAAGTCGGCAATTGAATTACATATTTATTAATCGAAATCAAAGATTCGATTTCAGTTTTCAGATAAATTAATTTTTATAGCAAATGAGTTCATTGAATATAAATGCCATATTGAGCCAGGGTTTTGAGTTTGTCTGCATTCGTGTATTGGACAATCTCAATGGTTCCATAAGAATGGATCAATTCCTCCTTCAGCACTTCCAACCAATACGCCACTTTCTCGTCATCCTCCAAATGGGCACTCAATTGGACCAAATTGAGCAAAAAAGCTACCGGTTTCCCTGAAATGTATCCAAGTCCTTCCACATGGTCCAATCCATGAGCCTTCACCAACAACTCGTAACATCTCTTCCAATTCTTCTTCTCATAATAATCCGTTGCAATATGGCGGAGTGGCTTGATCAAATACACGTGGAATTCCTTCGGGATGGCGGGGAAATTTGTATTCTCGAGTTGTTCGTAACTGGCCAGGCATTTCTTCATAGCTGGAACGTCTTCCATTTCCATGGCATAATCCAACTTTTGCAAAACGTCCCTGACCTTTGGGTGCATTTTAGAAAAAGCGATGCAAAGGCGGCAAACACATTCGAACATTAATCGCTTGCTGAATTCTCCTCTTTGAACGATGGGGGACTCGATGTCGATCACGTGTTTGTAGATGACGTTGATTTCTTCGCCGGCTGAGATGGGACGGGTCGAGCGGACGATGAAAAGATCTCCGAAGATCATGAGGGTCGCGTTTGACCCGTAGCACAAATGGTTAATGAAGGAGGGAAAGAACCAAAGTCCTGCGATGTCACGGACCTTTTTCTCCTCATCCCATGGGTCAGTGAACGGATATCGAGGAGTTCGAGAGCAGTAGCAATTAACGAGACAGATTTGTTCAATCCGTCTCGTATAATCCGTATCTTTATTTATGTCATCCGGGGATAAATCCAAGTGTTGTAAGTCTTGACCTTTTAAAATTAATTAAACATTTATTTTACAACATTATATTTAACCATTTTGTGATTACTTAATTGAATTATAAAAATTGTATGTCATAAAATTATTAAATATTTGGTAATATTAATTATTGGATTAATTAATTTATTGTAATTGAGATTAATAGTATATTGTTTTTATAGACCTGCATAAAGCTTGAGGAGTTCAGGCAAAGACTCGGGTTCGTGTTTTACCATAAATTTGACAGTTTTTTGAATTCTCTCAAGCAAGCCATAAGCTCCTTCTTCCACATCAGCCATAGCAAAAGCTTTCGAAACAAGAACGATCGCCCCATCGGGAATGTCCTGAGTTGCAACGACGCCTCGTCCTTTCCCTTTCCCAGCATCGGCAATCATTTTGATTGGTCCCATGAACTCAAATTGACTGTTGAATCGAGTCAGACCCCCACGAAGTTCCTTTTTGGCCAAAGTAGCCAAATTGTATTTTCCGCTCTTCGTCTGTTTCTTCATCTTCCGTCCCGAATTGACCAGAACTTTGAAAACATCAACATTCTCCAGCTTGTCACTTCTCTCGCCCAACTCTTCCAGAACCTTCATCCCCGCTTCGAGTTGACCTAACCCATAGAGAGCTCGAACTTTCAAATATGAAGCTTCTTCATTTCCAGGATCGATCTTGAGGATCTCCTCAGCGTCTTCCTTAGCTCGCCGGTTGAGGGGAAAACAAAGGTAGGAATTGGCTCTTTTTGTGTGAATGTGAATCTTCTCGTCGAGGGATAAATCTTGTTTAAGAGCGAGGGCGTAGGATTCAATTGCTTTGTGATGTTTGCCTCTACGGACGTTCTCGTCTCCTTCGACTCGGTAAGGATTCCCTCGTGGGTTTTCGTTTTCGTTCTCCATTTTAAACTCTTCCATGATTTGAATAATTACGATTAGAAAATGTACAAGGTGGAATTAATCAGAATTATTGCTTATTTTTTCATATGAAATTATTTTACAATGTTCAGATTGATGAAATGAGTTTATAACTTATTGGTCAATTTTAGAAAACAAAAAGGGTTTCCATATTGGCTTTATTTTTTTTATTTCTTATTTATTTAAATCTGTATAAATAGCCATACAGATGCACAATATAATTTTACTTTGTACTTTGCAAACTTCAAAAGTTTGCCCAAAGTTATATTTCAACTTTATATTAATATTATTTCTATTAAAAATTTTAATTGTTAAGGAAATTAATTAATTGGGCAAAATTAAAACATGACATTGCAAAGTACAAAGTAAAATAATGTGGTGCAATGGGCCCCTGATATTCGAGTGATGTTGTTATATTATGTTTTATGATTGCTAAAATTAAGTTCATATTTAACACCATTAAGCAATCTCAATAAGCACTATTTGCATTATCAAAGTTATGACTTTATCATGGATAAAAAAGAATTTCTGTATGACAGAGATTTTTCTGATTATTGAAGTGCTAAAAGTTTAGGTTTAACTTTCGCCAACGGCCATACCACGTTGAAAGCACCAGTTCTCGTCCGATCACTGAAGTTAAGCAACGTTGGGCCCGG
>JAQGBZ010000651.1:0-22991 GCA_034687125.1 Neelides folsomi
ATTAGCATAGTTGAATTAGTATTAAAACATTTACCTTATATTTAAAATCGAATATCCCCACATTCTTCAATTATACCCTCATTTATAGTCAAACTCGGCTATACTCAATCAAATCCACCCCTCCCTTGAAGTTGACTATATCCGAGTTCATGTGTATGTAATATGAAAAATTGTTAATTAATTTATTATACAATTGAACAAATTAAAAGGAAATTAAATATTTATATTTTTTGACAGTTGAAGATTTGTTGAAGGTTCCTTAAATTACATCAATAAATCCAATCCAATGAAACTGATGCTTTTTAAATTTAAAATAGAAGCAATGTTCAGTATTTTTATAATTATCGAGTTTATTCATTCAACTTGTAAACACATAATTACATTAATTTAACAAATTTTATAACTCACGTGCTTTCGAATTTGAATCATTGATCGATCGTTGCAGAAAATAAATAAATATTAAGTTTTCGAAATATGTAATTTATGAAAGTTGTTATAATTATTTTACTTTTATCGCATTCACTGGACTTATTAACATTTGATTATATTATACATTATATTTAATTTAATAATATTTCAAAATTCCAATGGACTAGCACCTTATAAGTATACACAGCAAAACTCGGTAAACAAAATTTAAATCGGATTATATAAAAAAATAAATAAAATGATTGAATTTAAATTTTTCAATCGAATCAGAATCTTGAATTTATTCTTGTTGATGGGTTTCAAAATTTCCTCCGCCTTCGTTGAAAAGGTGCGACAAAGCTTCAAGCGATTCTCTTACCTGAGAATTTAAAAATCCTTAAATTAGTTTAAACCAATTTAAAATTACATATCATATGCCTAATACGTTTTAATATATATTTCTTATATAATTTGAATTAATAATTAAATGAATTTTATTATTTAGAGTAAACTCACTTTCACTATTTGCTGAAAATTAATGTCAATATAATGGTAAATTTCATCTGCAGAATTGGAATGGAGTCGCCGTTGCCATCCAAGAAACTCCTTGTAAAATTGATCTCTGAAATATTAAAAAGGCAATTGATATCAAATTGATTTATTTTGTTATACTCGGATTAATGTTGGACAATATAATGAATGAACCAAGGATATCTGGTTGATCCATGAATTAACGATGAATGCGCATGCGACTACGTTTTACTATTACTCTTATCTTATCAGCCAAGGTCATTTCTTATCAGCAATGACCTTGACTGATAAGATCATTTCACTAAACTTCTTCATTAAACAAACTATCGAGATACATCATGAATTAAACTAGAAGTTCTATGGGATTCTAAGCAACAATAACCACAAATGTTAACTATAATTAGCTAAAAATCTTAACATACGGATTTTGGTAAGATGGTCTTTGGTGGATTTTTTCTTGTAGTTCAGAAATTCTTGAGAGCAGCACGGCGGCAGAGAGAAAAAGGAGAATTAAAAGCCCAGTAGCCAAAACGAGCAAAGAAGGACCACGACCAAAAAAGGCCGAGGAGAAAAATCCATTTTTCAAATCACCTACGAATAAAATAATGTTTCTCTTATATTTAATCTTAATCTTATATTAATCAATTAATAATAAATACATGCATTTAAGTGTACATATATTAATTAATTACCTTTATTGGAATTAGGAACATTTTTGAGAGATAGAATGCGTTTGAGTGAATTGTTCTTTTGTAGCTTAAACGGCGGGATCGGTGGAGTTTTTTGTATCAATTTCATTTTTTCAAATTCTTTTTGAAGCGGGAAATTGGGCGAGTAATGCGATCCCATTGGCGAATCACCGCCACTTCCGGATTCGCAACTTGAAATTTCAACCATGTCTTTAATTATCAGCATCTTTTCCTATCCAAAAGGATTGAATTTATTAATATAAGCTCGCCAATTAATTGTTTGCTATTTAAATATTAACATTATTAAAGTCTACAATTATTTAATTTTAATTACAATATATTTGAATTTTGTGACATAATTTTAAATAATATTATTTTGTAATTTGCAAATTATTTATTACCGCCTCCCTCCTTTGGATTTCCACAACTTCTTTTGCTTCTTGTTCGATATTATATTCCCATACTTTCTGCATGAGTTTGATGGTTGAGTCCCTTGAAATTAATGAAGCAAAAACGTGTTTTTCAGATCGCGTGGTGACGCCAACAGCATTGGGGAAAACTTTTGCAGTTCGTTCCTTCGTAATTCGAACAACAGAATCAACAGGAATCAAAAGCTGTAATTGAATTTAATGAAAATTTAATTAAAATGGAATTCAGTTACGAATTGCTATTTTTTTAATTTGAATAATCTTTCAGTTTCACATAATTTTTTTTAAATTTCATTGTAAAAAATTTTTGCTTACTTTTGTGACATAGCCAAACACGTTTGAGTAAAATGCAAAGTAATTTTCAGTTATGTAGAGAATTCCTTGTAACAAAATGTCTCGGACTAAAGCACAAGTATAATCTGGAAAAATTAAAAATTTCAATTAAAAAATTAAAATCCTTAGTTGATTAATAGATAAAGTAAATAATTAGAGATAAATTAAATAATTTTGAATGGTTAAATTAAATTTGTTTTTAATTACAGTCCAAAACATTTTCATTTAAAGAAACAGTTTTAAAATGTCGGTGGAATTTTTTCTGCCGTGATTTTGAGGAACTTATTGAGAATTCTGAATGATCTGAGTTCGTTTTTTCAGACAGCGTTCGTTTTGGCGTCGAAGTCGCTGTTTTATCAAACGTCTCCGTTTTTTCATTTTGGCTTTTAACTTCGTTCAAACTGCTGTAAACATTTTAATTAAAATATTAATAATTCACTTTAATTAATATTAATATTTTCAATTTAATTATTTTAACTTACTTTGCATCGTTATGGTGTTTTTTGGGAGTTCGCGGTGGCGGAAACGGCGGATTTCCATCTTTTTTGTTCAGCACTTCGTCGATTGTTGAATTTGAAGTGTCAAGTCCGGAATCGGTCGATTGCATAAGAGAACTCTCCACATCACTGTCAAGATACATTTAAAGTTCATTTAAATTCAAAACTTCCTTTTATATTTACCAACACATTTAAATACCAAGTGAAGTGAAATTCGCAATTCAATCCCCATTGGTTTTAATAGGGAAATAAAATTGGAATTTAAGTGGAACTATTCTTAACTTATTTATTACCATTATATCATTTCCCTACATTATGATCTTATTATATGTATTTATGTGTAAATGTTTTTCTGAATGAATCGAAACATTTAATTGGCTTAAGTAGGAGTACAATAACGCAAAATGTATTTTTAGTTTATTTTTATGTATTCAAATATCATTGGCCAATTTTATTTCAATTTAACTTGTTTTAACTGCATTTTTAATAACGTTGATTTGACTAAATTTGGTTTGACTTGTTTTATTTATTCATTTATTCATGAAGTTATTTTAAGTTTGGTAAAATTAAAATTGTAATTAGGAATTTACAATTCAATTTGTTCATGGCGTCAATTCGAGATTTTAAAAGCAGTTAAATATTTTAACTATTTTATGCAGTGTACTTTATAGTAAATCAATTATATTAAATCAATTTTTATATAAAAATGTTTCAAACGTGAGAATGAATTTTCTATTAAAAATCTAATATTCCTTTTGATCACGTAGATAAATTTCTGAATATGATTCATTCGATAAACAATTCAGAATTTAAATCTCACCTTATAAATTTCATTTGTGCAATTTTGCACTTATTGTTAATTGAAATTCCAAGTTGTTTAATAAATAAATAAATACTAACTTGGAATAAAATCTCATCCCAGTTGATGAATAATAAAAATTGCTAAATAAAGTTTGAACTATTTATTAAATTTATTTGATAATGTAAAAAATAAAAAATAAGTAAATTGCAGCCCATTTTTTTTAAATTGCATTGATATAGATATAATATACGATACTGGAGATTTTTTATCCAAAAAGCAATAATGCTAATGATATATTCTCACGATCAAAACTACGTATATTCATTTTATATAATTGTATGTTAGCGCAATCTTACAACTAACAATAATCATAAAATATCTCCACATGTATTAAATTGTATTTAATATAAAATTCCCCATGTTAATAAGAACTTTCCGTGGCTGTAAGTGAGCTGATTTACAAGATTGAGGAAAATCCAATGGAAATCTTCAACGTTGTTTAAATCATTTAAGTTTAATCTTCCAACATTTTTATATGATTTTTGCATGAAATTCCCAAAGCAAAAACAATATATCCAATAGTATTCTTATTTCCTTGTATAACATGTAACCACGGCAACATTAAACCCCATGAGCCCATGATTAAAATTCACTAATGACTTGGCATTTAAAGACAAATTGGTAATTAAGTAGAACATTATTAAAGGTTAATTATAATATAAAGTATGTTACTCATAAATTAATTATTCACCTTTATATTTATTTTTATACTCTTAATGTCAGTAGATGATTTTATATTTAAGTAACTTTATTATAATATTAGAATAATAAAGAATTGACCATTGTTTAAAGAACATTCACTATTGTTGGCAAAGAACCATAAAGTTCATTAAATGTGAGGTATAAGAGAAGGAGAGTCAAGGGCGCTTCTTTTTCTATTGTGCAAAATCCAATGGATTTTTTGGCCCAGACAAGTTCATTGAAATGATTTGAAACCCCCAAATGCAGCGAATTGTTATATGGAAAAATAAAATGTTGTGACTATCTTATTAAATGTTTGCCATTCTATACATTTTCTACATTCAGATCATTTTGTCTTTAACATATAAATGTAGTATATGGTAAATATTGTATTTATTATATTAAGTTAAATGAAAATTTAAATACATTGGGTGAATGTGGAATGAGAAAATGTTAACGTTAACGTTAAGTTGGTTGGGAAATCTCCTTTCACATCATACAAGTTTCATATAAGAACTTTGTATATAAAACATTGGATGTTAAATATGTAAGGTACATTTGAGATTCGGGCCAACTTCTTCTCTCACAACACACACATGGGGAATTTCGCAAATGGGCGAAGAGTTGAAGGAAAAAAGTCAATTTCTCACGTTCACATGTTTGCAGATTCAGAGATCGTAAATTTAATAATCTCAACATGCCAAGTTGAATTATTTTTAACGACCAAATGGAAATTTCAGACATTTTATCTCACGAATTCTAATTTGGCCATTTATTGCAATTCATCAATTATGATTTCTATAAATTAAATGACCTTTTAAACTTGGGTTTAATCAAACACACATTCCATGTTCTCCACACAGTTGCAAAAGATTATGTAATTACATTTTTGCAATTAATGAGATTTTGCATGAAAAAATGTGAATCTGACTGTGGATCTCTCCATTAACCGTTTAATGCACATCTGAATCTATGAAATGGACGAGGAAAATGCAAGATGAGGAAAAAAGATCAAAAATAAAAGATTGGGACTTTATGTAAAACTAGCAGTTATTTGAACTTGGTTTATGACCGAGATAGTAAATAGAGATATTTATTATACATATAAAAAAGAAATTATCCGACAAAATCCCTTTTTATCTTTTCCAAATCTCTTTATAATCTCGATCTCAAATTGAATTCTCTACCTGCTGGAACCAAAACTTATAAAGATACAAATTGGGCATTTTCGATTGTATAAGAAAAACCCTTGAGATTGGACGACCGATAAGATTAAACAATTAAATAACAATTAAATATTTACAATGAATTGAATACAATTCATTTTTAACTTCGTAGTTACAGCCATTGTTTAAATTGCTTTATTATGCTTCCATTTTAACCTCATTTGAATAATGTTAACGATTGTTGTTTGCACCAGATTTAGCTTTGGAATTAGAATTTACAATTATGACAATTCACAATGTGCAAATATTTGAAATTGTCAAAATTGAATTTGCAAATAATTGAATTTGCAAATATTTACAGATTCAAATATTTGAAATGGTTTAAGAATTTTTAAATTTTTAAAAATATTCGGACATGTTTTAGTATACATGGTTGGGTATGGGTATAAACTGTTATGAAATGTTTGTATGACATGAAATTAAAGCTGATTGTCATTTTTGTTATAAATAAAATAGCGAGCCAAGAATGTTTTCTTCGTAGTGCCAGTAGACGTTGAAGGTCAGAAAAAATGTTGACTTGTAAAATCCCGAGTTTAACAAGCGTAAACCCCAACTTGCATACAGATTATAAAAAACTCTAAGTTTTACTACACATTTTGTAACCATGGTTTAATTTCCTCATATTACATATATTCAGTTGTCACATATATATACAAAATGTATAATTTGTATAATATTAACAAGAATAGGTATATGTACAAATAGTTTATAGTTTCTATATATTTGTAGCTTATTTCCTGAATTATATGGGATATGAGTATTTGTTAGATTTATAAGGAACGTGAATGTAATATATTTTGAGTTGTTATTCAATTGCATTTAGTTCATTCATTAACCGCATTTAAGTCAATTTTGTCAATTAAGGTTTGAAATGTTAATGACAATGTGAGGAAGGAATTTCCCTTTGCATAATCTTACGGTTTTATTTTCAATTTGGGATTTGGGCTTTTGAGGCCAAGGAGATGAAAAATAGAACCGAATTCCCTCAACCTTCAAACTCCTATCTTTCAAAAACTCACAACTCAGCTTTTTAAAACATTTCCATATTCATAAATGTACAGGCACATATTACATACAATGTAGATTCAATATTTCCATATCGGAAGACCTTAAATTTAAATATCATCGTTAATAAAAATGATAAAAAAGATATTTTAATCCTCGAATAGATAAAAAAATGAGTCTCAATTCATATGACCATAAATTGCAAAATATAATGTACCATATATATATATATATATATATATATATATATATATATATATATATTTAACTACCTATAATTGATATATTTATGGTACATGATATATCAAATAAGTACAATATATATAGTATTATATTTGAATTGTAATTTATAACAATATGCATATTATATTATAATGTATAATTTATCCGATTTAATTTTAATCTTCATAACTTTCTTTCTTAATGAATGATTAATGGAATTAATTTTCGCATTATAACTATACAAATGGAGATTATAAAGACATTAATTTATTAATAGAGAGTTTATGAAAATACCACGTGTTCGTTTTAACATTTTCCAAACATAAATGCGATTGTGAAACATTTCCATATTTAATTCCCTAAATGCATTTTCACACTTCCACACACGAATTCCCCAATTGGCCTCATCAATTAGAAATCATTTCCCTCTCAATCCAAAATTCTCAACTTGAACTTAATCGATGGATTAAAGCCTTAAAGGTAAACTGAAAGCATAAAAGGTTCAAAATCCCAAAATACTTAGTTGCTTTTAGTCGCAAAACTCACAAAAGCTCTCAAAAGCTTTTTGAAACTTCCAGACCGTGAATTTGCCAATTGGCAATTTGCAAAGTTGAATATAAAGATTATTTTGGGATGATGCGAACTTCCTCTCACATTGTCCATTTTCCATTTTGCACATTTACAACGATGAATGGCAAAATGAATTGAATGGCCCAATTGGAGAAAAGTAAATCAAATGAGTTATAAATACATTTGACAATTAGATAATTATAGTTATGGAGTTGTCAACAATTTTATATTACATTACATATATTACTATTCATATAATAATATAAAATTGCACTCATACAATATATCAATAAATGTCTATAAAACTTATATTTTATATTGTAAACCGATATGAATATGTTTATAAGGAATTGTACTATTAAGGTAATGTATTGTTGATATGCAAGATGGATTTTGATTTTGATAAATGTTGGGCATGAATTTGGGTCACACGATAGGGCCCAATGGTTTTCCTTATACTAATATGTAAAGTTTGCACATGTTCGGCTATTATAAATCCATGCTAAACTAAACACAATTTCCCTATTTATGTTCAACCATTCTGCCCATGTTATAATTCTTATAATATTATAATCTTCCCTCACTGTAGACTGCATTTATATTATAAGATTTGCAATGTAAAGATTTATCCAATATAGTGATTTATAGCTATTTAAGTAAATAGATATTAAATGCGGTCTGAACATTAAGTTCAAGTCTATTTCTTATTTCTTCCATAGTATTGAAAGTATATTAAAGATATTTCCATAAATTGGATTTATCGCCTTTGATCTTGAAGTTTACTTGTGAGATTCTCAAAGCGTATCGCAAAATACCCTTGAACGAATTCCACAATTTATTCCACATTTACCTCCTTACTCTTTTTTCATTAAATATTTATTTCCAACTTTGGTAAACCAAATCTCATAAAAGTGCCAAGGAAAATCACAAGAGATTTTTTCACAAAATGATAAATATAAAATACACACCTGCATTAACCTAGCATTAAACTACTTACTAATTTACTACATTATTACTAACATTAAACTACTCCATGTGAGTTATTATAAATGAATTTAATAAATTTAATCGGTACCTTTTTTGCCAAATTGGTGTTGAATTCAAACATATTATCATTTTTGCACAAACTTTAATTAAACCAAATTACAATTTGGTTTGGCTAACCTAACCAATATAAATAGAATTGAATATTTTGTAAATATGATTGAACTTTAGCGTATGTAAGAAAATTAATTCTTTGCTCCAATTGCACACGAGCGAGTTAAAGCAAAGTGATGAGTTTTGGGTTAACTGACAATGAGTGAGTTTGAATCTAAGGAAGTTGTTTAAATTTAACACAACAACTACCGAAGGTTTTTTCCACATCCAAATCCAAAGGCTTCTTTGAACTGTGGCCAAGTCACATAAATATCTTCAATACGCATCCAAACACTCACAAGACTCAAAAGTGAGTCAGGAAATTTAAGTTGTAAAACGGAGAGATAAAACGCAATAAAATGTAACTTACTTAAATTTAGTTACAATCTCAGTATAAATTTGAATGAACTCTAAATAAGGTATTCTTAACTTAAATTCTTACTCATTTCCTCATTTCCGTCCAATTCAATTTAAAGTGATTAAAAAAGTCGATTGAAACCACAAGACCACATAAATCAAATAATTAAAATTGAGGTTTAAAAGTTAAACATTATTCTCATCACGTTTATGACATAAATCATGAAATTTGCATATTCAAATATTTTGCATGAATTTTAGAATTTAATTTTAATATTGGATTTTAATGTTAACTAACAATTTTAAGTCTTATTATTGTCAGTACGATATAATTGAAATTGTATAATTACATCCTGGGAAAAAAAGTAAAATAATTACTATGTGCATAATGAGAGTGAATCAAAAGTGAATCATATTTATTACAAGTTAAATAAGATTTTTCTATTTATTTCTTCCTATCATATTTCATTATTTTTACATCTTTTTCATCATTTTCTGAGAAATGCGAATTTTATATTGAAAGTTTCCTGTGAATTTTTTCTCAAATTCTCGCAGTGTTTGAAAGTATTAAAAGCATTCCGAATCATTTCTTATCTCATTTTTACTTTTTAAAAGCCGCGTGAAAGAGTTAATGAGAAATGTAAAGAGCAAGTTCCATTCGGTGCGAAAATAATCCTAATGCTTTTCATAATGGAAAGAAAATAATGCTAATAACTTATGTTCATATGTTGGAAATAGAAAATAAAAATGTTCTAATACACATTTTTTATTCATGAGTTTAAGAACTCTGTTTAAGATCTCTACTTGAAGTGTTCCGAATGATTTGAGATTCTTATGAAGGATTATATAAATGTAATAATAATGGTCGGACTTTTCAAACATATTTAAATTTCCATTTTTATCAATTCTTTAGCTTGGATAATAATAAGCCGACTTTTATCCAAGCTAAAGAAGAGTATTAAAATGAATTGACGTCACAATTTGCATTGAAATGCGAAATGGAATTTCTTCTAGATCTTTTGCATTTCACTTTTGCAAAAATACTTAAAGTATGATTTTATAATAAATGAAATATAGTCTCTTAGTTATTTTAACTTATTTTAGTTTGACTAAACTTTTGTTGCATGTATGTAAGTCTTTGTATTTATAATTTAATAAGAATAAAGTGGAATGGAATGACGTAAAACAAAACTTTACGTATGAATGATATGAATCCTTCAATGCATCAATTTCCATTTAATCTCCCCTAAAATAAGTATAAATCATTTTGGGTGAAATGGGAAAATCGTAATTAATTTACGAGCATGCAAAGTTGAAAATTGGGGCATAAATTCATTAAATGTCCAAATAAAATATTTTTCTTAAGATTTTACATCTTACACTTATCGTTAGTACAAAATATTTTATTGTAAATTAAATTTGTTCGTTGAATTTAATAATATTTATTTTATATAAAACTTTCCCAAAATAGGAATTTTATTCTCAAAATATTTCCAAAGTTCAATTATGCCTAAAATAATGTAAGTTTTGCACGAGATGGTTGAGAAATTGGATTTGTTCAAAATCCCTATTTCTTTTATTAAATCACCTGACCAGGCAGATACTTAAACTACGCAAAAACACATATGAAGCCATTGAGAATTCAAAGACATTTTTATATAAATCCCAACCTGAGCATTGAGACATGAAGATTTACATAGTCATATGTTTTAACCTTAGTTTTAAATTCCTGATCCGTGGAATAATTGAGTCAAAAAGGGGAAATTTCCATAGAAACTCGTAGTTTAATTTAAGCTGTCCGTAGACGTTACGAGGCGTTTCACGGAAGCTATCAACTTTAATTACACACATTTCCCTATTTGAACCATATACCTACAAACTAGAGAAATTATATCCTGAAACTTAACTTTATAAATGTAATGTTTAATGTTACATGTTACCAAGGTATATATAAGTAGGTATACAGTATTTAACCATTGTAACCATAGTAATTAAATTGTGTGTAACAATAACAACCACTTTAACAGAGTTAACAGAGCAATGCTGAAAGTAAAGTTATAAAGGGGGAAATAGCAATGATACTTTTTTCATACTTTTTTGCTCCAACTCTCAAAAAGGTCTCATTGGTTATTTTTATTATATGGAGGGTTTGAAGCCGTTGAGATTTAAAATAATTTCTTTATTAGTGAACGCCCTTTAAACGGCCTCGAGCCAACTTCCTCTCTTTTAACTGCTCAACCTCTTGAGGATTGGAAAAATAAATAAATGGGAAGAGACGTCAATAAACATTCGAAGGAACCAGCTGAAAAAGCTGTAGGGAATTACAAGAGGATTTGCCAAATCCAACCATTCCCCATTCCTCTTTTTCACTTATCACTCGATTTATGAGGGCATTGGACGATTTGGTTCTTTTAAATCCGTGTTAAAATAATAAAGATAATTTAGGAAAGTTATATTACTCATGGCAACCATATTTACAATGTTAATGTATTGTTAAATTAAAATCAAAAAAATGTTTAATTTACCAAAATTGTCCTTTTTTCAAAGTCGGTGTTTTAATTCCTTCATTTGCTTTATGGAACCCTTGGACCAGACACAACATCCCGACTCCGATCCCAACACAGTGAACGTCCAAACTCAACTGTTCCGCCTTCTTCTTCTTCGAACTCAAAGACTGGAGATTTTCCAAACTGGTCTGAATGTCTTCGTCCAATGTTCGGCCTTTTTTGATTTGTCGACGTGCAACGACGAGTTCACCGGTCCTCATAACATTCTCTTCTTTTTCATCAACACCCGTTGGAGATTCGATGGATGGTGTGTTTAATGTATTGGAGATATTGTGTGTAGTTGATGTGTTGAGTATATTGGATGTATTGTGTGTAGTTGATGAAGGTGTTGTTGTTGTGTTTTTAGTTGTAGAAGTTTTAGATGATTTTTGTGTTGTTGAATTTGTATTTGCCGTTTTATTACTTGTTATTGTTGTCCCTGCATTAGTTGGTTGGGAGGTTGAAGGAATCTGTGAGGGAATTGCAGTGCAAAGTTCCGAATCTTCTGCTAACTCAATTTTGATCTTTTACACTCCCAGACTACTCAACATTCACTTCCAAAATTAAATTTAAACCTTTCACAACTTTTTTTGCACTTTGTCCAAAATTGGCAAATAATCTTCATTTTGCCTTTAATTAAAAAAGACTTTGGTTTTAGCACCAATACTACAGATATAAATAAATCTTTACCTTTTAAAGGTTAATTAAAATTAAAATTCAAAGGTTTATCTCCTCTGACTTTGAATGATTTTAGATTAAATTTAATTTAAGTATTTAGGTTAGGGCAATTGAGTATTAACTAAAAAGGCGCGGTTGTTCGAATTGTTAAAATTTGCACTGTCGCGAACAAATAATGTTTGTGTACTGCAGTTTTGTGGACCGCTATAAAGTCCGCTATGACTTGGAGTTATCGAACAACTTCCTGAGTTCAACGTACTTTGATGTTGAGTGGGTGAGGAACGAAGGAGAACTGAAAGGCCGTGCGAGAAGCAAAGTTCTCTTAAGCCCAAACCCCCACTTCGCTTACGCCCCAAATACATAGAGAATCATAGGGAGAGAAATATACCCAGGAGTTGAGCCAAAAGCCATAGGGAATCAAAACTGGGTTTCCTATCTTAACCCATGCATTCACTCTTTTTACTACTTCAACCCTACAAATATTACTTCTATTATCCTAATGCTTAATTTAATATAACTAAACTTGTACTATACATTTTAAGCCTTTGCTTAACTCAAAAACAATATATATTAGAAATATATATATTGTATATGTATATATAAGGAAAATCAAAATGTGAGTAAAAGATAGGAAATTTTGTGTTATTTTATGACATTCATAAATTGATATATATATATATATTTAGTTTTAAGTGAAGTGACACGGTTGATTTCCATTTAAACCTTCACTTTGTTTTTTCTATTTGTAAAATTGTTCTTTTCTTGTCCTCACATTGAGTCGTTTGGATCTCAATGAGAGACATTTACATAATTTACATACGAAATGAGCATTAACATTTAAACGCATTTACAATTTGCATTACCATAGATCCATTGAGAAAATCACGAGATGATGAATATTCACAAATATGTTCAAATTAATTCAAGTAGTACAAAAATTTCAATCCTAATTGTGAAAAATTGAATCGGAGGAGAAAACGAGATTTAAATGTTCAGAAATGAAATTATATTTATGATGCAAAAGGGTTTTATTAGTGGATTAATTTAGATGTATGACATATATGAATGAACAGTTGGAGTCTGTTAGAGGAACTTATAACTTTTGTTTTGATATTACATCTATTCTTAGGATATACATTATATCTGTAGTAATTAGTAATTGTAATCTTGTATACTATAGAGATGACTGAGATTATATAATAAGAGATACATTAAGAGGATTATTCTTAAGACGCTGAAGGATTAACATTTAATTGTTACATCATTTCATTACATTACAATCCCCTTCATTAGCGGTAAAATGTATGAAAATAAACATCTTGATCTTCTCTATCTGTAAAACAAACTATAACCTAAATTGTTAGTAAATGTAAGTACATCCTTAAAGCTAAATCTTAAGTTCTATTATTTTAATATCAATATAAGACTTATTCAGATTTACTTATACAGGGTGGGCCATAAGTATCTTTCTTTTTTATACAAATGTTAATTTAAAAAAAGAAAGATACTTATGGCCCAACCTGTACCTACATACTTATGGTTACCACACTATAGGAATAATGACTAACAACTTAAATATACAATTAGAAAATTTAGTAAAATTGGGTTAATGTTTAATGTTAATAAATCTACTTTACATCTTATATTAAAATCCATATTATGTAATAATTCTTCAATTGCATATATGTTATATCTTACTTTATTATTCTTTTAAAATGAATAGGTATTATTATTATAAAATAATAATTACACTTGATTTAAATTACTTAATTAAATCCAGCGAATAAAAATCCGATCAGTGTTAAAGGAAAGTTAAAGTTAAGGAAGTTGTTTTAATTACACGCCTAGTCAGGATGGAGCTTCGTTGCACATATTTCCTAAAGTCCCAGCTACGGTTCCCAAAATGACCACAACAAGAACGGAGCACAAAACAAACATTCCGATCATTTGGGATTCAGCATTCATTTCGGTTCTTAAGGGAGATTCGTCTGGGTCAATTCCGCGGAGCATTTTATTGACAGATTCACTGTTGGGCAAACCCCAACCCTTAAACAATAACAAAATGAACATGATTAAATAACTAATTAATTTATAATTAATAAATTTATGAATAGATAATAATTAAAATTAAATAGTTAATTAATTGTTTAATATAATTAGCAATTAATCAATCTTACCTGTGTACAATAATCGTTTTCACAGAGATCTTTCTCTTCACAAAGCTCCGTTTCAATTTTAAAAGACGCGTTGTTTCCAATATGAATTTCCGAAATGCACTTTGTGTTTTTATTCTTCACTTCCAAATATCTTTGGTTTGAAATGCAGTCGAGAATTCTAAAAAGAAAAATCAAATCTTCTTCTCCTTCTTTATACAATTTGACCGTTGACCGGGAGCGGCCGCATTTACGACATTTATGCAAATTGTTCTCAATGGACGTTTCTTGGTCGGTGGCAAGTCGAAGCCAATCTTTTTCAACAAATGGGTTTGAAGTTGGGCAAATTGGAAAAACTTGATCTTTGTTCAAAGTTTCAAGAGCCAATTCACAATCTTCCTTTGTTACGTTCCCAATGTTACAATTGACACTTAAACAACGATGGCATTTAAGGTGAGAAAGTTCCCCTGAAATATAAAATTAATAAAAATCTTTAAATCTTTAAATCTTTAAAAATTGCTATTTTATTAAAAATATTTAAAATTTATTATTATATTATAAATATCACACAAAATATCATACCGGTTTTATTCGAAAGTTATCCCCGGGCTATCTTTTAAAATTGGTCCTTCGAGAGGGGAGCTATCTTTCGAGCAGGGGCCACAATTGTATAAATGAATTGTAATGTATTTGAATATGATTTTAATTTGTTTTATTTAACATTATAAAACAATCAGAGCAGATTTTCTTTCTATATTATTTACTATTTCTGATTTTCGATTCACGAACTTATTTGGGAGCAATTTTAAAATTATAATCAGTTTAATTTTAAAGTTTGAGTTTTTGGAGATTTCAAAACTTTTAGTTTAAAATTAATATTAAGGTGTCTAAAGAGCATTTTAATTAATAATGGTTAATGAAAATAACGTATTACCGTTATAAAAGTAACTTTAGTGGAATATAGTTCATATATTAAATGAATGTTTTTATACACACTGAGGGGGGGGGCTAACTTTAAGGCAGGGGCTATCTTTAAAATTCTTAGCTTGGACAAGGGGCTATCTTTCGAGCAGGGCTATCTTTCGAACAGGGGATAACTTTCGAACAAAACCGGTATTTATTGTATTTATTAAAAAAAACTAAAAATTTGCATAATACAAATTCTATAAATTCAAACAATAATTCTGGAATTAAATAATTAAATTTAAATAAAATTAATTTATATAATTTATTGTAATTCCATTAATTATTTATTTTCCAATTAAATGATGTAATTATATTTAATGTTCTTTGAATTAATTATTTAAATTTGACCTTCTTCGACGTAGGAAGTTTTAACGACGCAGAACAATTCGAAAAAGACGCAAAAAAGCCCAAATTTCATTTTAAGTTCAATCACATAGTGAATCACTTTTTAAAATCAATAATTCTCCGCCTTTAATCATTTAATGTAATCAGGTGATCAATAAATTGTATTTTTAATTTATGTATTTTTAAATCCTTTAATTTCTCTTTCTCCTATTTAAACCCCTGTATTGTTTGCGAGGTGACCGAGGGCGAATTGAGCGGATTTTGAGATTTCCATTTTTCCAACGTGTCAATCGCCGGACTTCATTTCCCCTTGCGTGTTTTCATTCACAAATATTTAGGGTGAGAAATGTGAAGTAAATACTTTTTGCGAATTCCCTAAATCCCTTGCATATTTCCCCCTCAATGATAATTGTTTTAGCGTCAATGCGTCAGGTTCAATTCAGGTTCAATTGGTTCTTCAATTGACCAGAAGGAAAAGCTCTTCTTAAACCCCGCTTTCTTTACCCCTCTGGATTTCCACGGGGAAGGATAGGGAATGGGGAAAGGGGAAAATCCTCATAAGATTTCATGTGCGATTTCAAGGAATTTTATTTCCCAATTTCCTCAACCACAAATGTTACGTAAATTACACATATTGGAAATATTGCACGAACTCGGATTATTTTGTTCGTGTAAAATAATCCTATTAAATTATTCATACATTGTGATTATTCGTACATTCAATTTGGATGCAAAACATTAAAATCATGATTTAATTAAATTAATACATTTATTATAAATTTTAAATAATCCTTGATAAATTTGTACAGAATAATCTGTAATTTAATTAACTATGTAATATGATTTAAATAGTTATTGTGTAACTTGCAAAATGTCAAAAATCATTATATTAATTTACATAATTTTTCCATACACTTGAACAAATAAACGTTAATTGTCAAAAAATTGCAATTTTTGCAAATAAATTACAGTTGGCCACGAGTTCTAATATAAGATAAATAATTAAATTCTGATCGAATCCGAGATTTTCTTTGATAAAACATATGTTTGTTTTCAAAAATGGAATTTGCTCAGTTAATCAAACAAGAATTCTTTACATTAAAAGAAGGTTTTTCATGACACTAGTCCCACAGATTCCGTTTAATTCAGTTCTTAATTGAATTTGAGTTAAAATGAAGTTCATTTCATTTTTTACTTTAATTTTAATTTCTTCGTCTTTAGGCGGAGAAAATGACCAATTATTGCCAATTGGGAATAATGACGTAGATGAATCATTTGAAGCTGTTCCCGAGCCAAGACAACTTGACCAAAGTGAATCTTTCGAAGCCGTTCCCGAACCGCGACAATTTAAACAAAATGAAGAAGAAGATAAATCAGATGAAATTGTAATGGGAATTCCTGAATTGAGAAAACCTTCTTTGAATAATGACGCTGGAAATTCTGCAAACTTGAATGAATTGATTCCTAAGATTAAAGAATTAAATGAAGATGTTGAAAAATTAACAATTGCTCTTCGAATTTTAGAAAAACAAAAAGAAGATGGAAAATGGCCAAATATTGGAACTGAAGTCATCCCAGAACCAAGGCAACCAAAAGATGTGGAGACCAAGGAGAAAGAAACGGTTCAACATTGTGACATTTTACAAATTTATACCGGGAAATGCCCTTATTTGAAAATCGATCCACCACCTCCACCACCAATAAGAACAAGAGCATTATTTAATTCTAGACCAAACCCCGCCCCAGCACCTCAACCCGCCCCAGCTCCTGCACCTCAACCAGCCCCAGCATCATCATCAGAGTCTAATGACTGCACTTGCGGAATAAGAAACGAGGTTATTTTAAATTCTTTATAACAGTAATAGATAAAATAAGTAATAACATATTTAATTTAATTTAATTTTTATGAATTCTTTATTAAATTATTAATTATTATAGTTGATTCGCGCTGGGAACACGCGTGAGTTTGAACTAACCGCTTAAATATGCATATGTGGGGCACAGGTAATGCTTGTGCACGTTACCATATAAGCCCCGCTTAGGCATTTTAAATAATTCAATTAAAACTCACGCGTGTTCCCAGTGCGAATCAAGTATAATTGTATTAATTTTTTTATTAAATTCCTAGGAAACGCGAATTGTTGGTGGAAAAAACGCGGAACAACATGAATTTCCGTGGATGGTAACTCTTTCTTCTCGGAAATCTCATTTTTGTGGAGGAGCAATAATCGACAAAGAATGGATCTTAACAGCAGCTCATTGCATAGGTAATAAATTAATGTTACATTTAATTTAATTTAATTATATTAATTAAATTGTAATTATAATTAGAACTAACGAGTTTTGAATAATATAAAGGAGCAGCTAAAAGTCCGAGCGATCTTCGAGTCAATGTCGGAGATCATATTTTGAATGTCAATACCGAAAGCGCCAAACAGAAGTTTGTGGGAGTTTCTCGAATTATTGTTCACAAAGGCTACAATTCCCAGACCCAAGACAGTGACATTGCTTTGGTTAAATTGTCAACAAAACTTGTTTATTCAAGAGAAGTTTCACCCGTTTGCCTTCCATTTAAATTGGTTAATATGGACGTGAATGGGAAAACTTGTACGGCGGCGGGTTGGGGAACAATTGAATCTGGCGGCCCAAGACTTCCAGCATTGCAAAAAGCTGATATGCCAATGTTAAGTACATCTGAATGTCAAAAGAAATTTGGACATAATTCTAAAATGATCAATAATAATATGATTTGCACCTTTGCCACAGGGAAAGACACCTGTCAGGTAAATTGTTATTAGATTATGTAATTAATTAAAATTATTTTTTATTAATTAAAATGATTTATAGGGAGACTCGGGTGGACCAATTGTTTACAAACATACAGATTCGCGATATTATGCAATGGGAGTAGTGAGTTGGGGTATTGGTTGTGCTAATCCAAAATATCCAGGAGTTTACGTAAAAAATACCAATTACCTTCCTTGGATTCAATCCACTACAGGTAAAATAATACTTAATTATTGATATCAATTAGTTGGATATTTGTGAAACTAATTTAATTGATTAAATTTTAAAAGGTGCAAACTTTTGCAAGTGATCGACATCAGAAGGAAAGTTTAAATTATCTGATTAGCTGAAAATTATATTAAAAATTAAATTATTATAAATTTACAAAAATGTGTTATTTATTATTAAAAAAATATTCTGAAACATTAAAAGTCAATATTGCTCAAAGTTTAAAATTAATTTTGCATACATGAAACAAATAAATGGCAATTATTATTTTATATTAAAATGCATAAATTATAATTACTCAAAAAATATTTAATTAACAAAAGTGAATGAACCTTAAATATAAACATTAAAGCATATCTAAATTTTGTTACAATACCCGGAAATTAATTTATTATAGTTAATAAATATCATTATAGTAAATGGACCAATTAATTATACAAGACTAAATATTATCCAAATAACTAAGACTTAAATGTGTAAAGCCACACGTAGAATCATTTGATCAAAATGAGACAACTCTTTCCAATATGGGCAATTTTATCTTCAATTCTTTCAATATCTTTATGGTATAATTTTCACATTTTAATTCAATTTTAAGAAAACTAATTAACAATGAAATTAATCGATTTTAATCTTAATAATTAGTTTTGGCAGTATTTAGAATTTCTAAAATATCATAATTCAAAAAATTGTTAAATTCCTATTTTATTAATTTCAGTGCAAGTTTAACAGAATTAACTAATGGAAATAAAGCGAAAGAATTAAAGCGTTCAATTAATTACGAAAACTTGCGCGAATCATTTACCAAAACTCTTCAATGTCGGACAACTGATTTGGACTACCATACATTAAAACATGTATGGTAGATGGCAGCAACGTGGTTCCACACGTTTTCCGTTTAAAGGGAAATTCCCCTGATGGTGAACAAGGAATGAAATACAAAGGATGGGACGTTTGCGATTACGAACGAATGAAGAAATTCAGTCCGACCGTTTACACCATTAAAAAAATAATAAAAACTACGAGGGACAAATTGGAGATTGCGATGGAAAACCGCTGTTTACGAAAAACCCTTTACAGCGAACTCTTTACATCAATTGATTGGGGCAAAATGGACGACATCCACGTGGCCGATTGCGAGAATGTGACTAAATCCGGAAAGATTCAATTAACTAAAAAAGATGTTTCGGAATGCATTTGCTCCGATTTGCTCAAAGTTGACCGATCGGAAGTTTGCAAAAAATTGCTCGATGACGATTCTGGCGAAACTGTTGAAATCCTTTCGTAAGAAGTTTACGAAGACGAGCCGACGAAGGTCATTGGGGAAAAACGGAGCAAGAAAGTGAAGGTGAAGGCAAGCGGACGTGGGATGGAGGATTCAGAATACCATGAACCGTTTGGAGAAGAATTTGGGGATCATCATGAATCTGGGAGACAAGGACGAGGATTCGAAGATAGAGATTCAGGCGAAGGGGAAAATGAAGGACACAAAAGAATTCCAGTTGTTTATTACACTTCGGATGAACTTGAAGGATCAAAAGAATGGATTAATAGACTCAAATAAATTATTAATTAAATTTGGTTTATACAATTTATCAAATAAAAATTTTTAAAACTATTAAAGATATTTAATTTTTTTCATAGAGAGCATTTTTCATATAGGGGAATATTAAGAGATTAAGACAAAGGAAATTATTGAAATCTTAGACATAGTTAATTTAGGTAATTTGATGCGGAATTTGGTTTAAAATAGCTTTGATGATTTACCCTTGAATATCCGAATGTGAGTTTATAGCGTAGGTCTAATTATGCAATTCTTAATTAATTGACATCCGTTCATCTTAATGGACTCAATTAAATCCCTCATTTGCTCACGAACAAAGGTCAGAAGAAAATTCCTCTTTTGCGGTTTTCATTCATTTGCTTAGAATCCTTCCTTCAGTTTCACCTCAACTCATCCGCATTATTCATTTCGTAAAATTTTAATTGTTTTGTCAAATTGTAGCGTTTGCGAAATTGTAATTGTTTTAAAATGGCTGAAGTTCTCATGCTCCCAATGGCCGAGAAGATCGAGATGTTGCTTTACATCATTTTTGGATCTCTTACTATTTTCGCTATTGTCGTAAGTACATTAAAGTTATTAGAAAAATAATTAATTTTATATAATTATTTAATTAGAATTTTAGTAAACTTATTTAATTGAGATTTTATTAATTGTAATTAGTTAATTAAAATTTATTTTTGTATTTAATTTACTTTATTTCAGCTCATAATTTTGGCCGTTACAAAAACCCGTTTACTTGGAATGGAAATGCGCCCAACTGACGAAGTTCGCCATATTGTTGACCGTTTATCGCCGCAAATTACCAAAATGACTGGAAGGCCCGGGCCATTTAAAACCCAATCCTTTCGGATACAAAAAGTAGAAGGAATTAATTTCTTTATTAAAATTGCCGAGCCAAATGGTAACATTTGGCATTTGCGAGCTTTGAAGGACAGCGATTGTCATTATTGGTTCACTGCCGTATCGGGACCAAAAGATAAAGATGAAATTCTTCAATATTTTGCTCCGCCACTTCCTGCATATTTGTAAAATGTCCATTCTGTATTATAAATTTAAAAATAATGCTTTAATTCTAATTATGAAACAATTAAAGAAAATATTTTAAAATAACGTTTTTCATTTATTTTAAATGAATTAAATCTAATCATGTGAATCATGTGATAATAATGAAAATGATAAGTAATCAGATAAGTAATAACAACGCATAAATATGTTTTCATTTTTTCATTTAATAATGTGATATATTATTGAAGTATGGAATGCGTTTCATCATTCATCATGTGATTATGTTTATTATCGTCTATAATTTGATAACAATCCAATGCAATTAACATTACAACTTTGAATTAAAACTTCTTTATTGACTTTTAAAATGTTTGGCATAATTGTTCTAAGTATACTTGGATTAATAATTGGGCTTTTCTTATTATCTAAAATACTGAAAAAGCTTACTTTAACTTATTGCAAAAGTACACGAAGATTAGATGGAAAAGTTGCAATTGTCACCGGATCAAGCAGAGGTCTTTTTTAATTGTTTAATCACTATTCTAATATACCAAATTGTATATTATTAGCACATTTTGTTTGGTAGTTTATTTCATTTGTTGCGTTAATATTTTAAGGCATGGGTTATGAAACTGGGAAAGATCTTGCAAGAAGAGGAGCAAAAGTTATTTTGGCTTGTATTGACCTACCAGAAGCAGAATCTGCAAGAGGTAATTTATAGTTTATTATTTTAAGGTTTACAATGAACCTAATTTAATTAATACATTTTTTATAATTATCTTTTTTAATTTATAAGATGAAATTTTAAAAGAAACGAAAAATCACAAAGTGATTGTAATGCATTTGGACTTGAGCTCAATGGTATCTGTACGGAAGTTTTGCAAAGAATTCAAATCAAAAGAATCCCGCCTTGACATTCTCGTAAACAATGCGGGGATTATTACAAATAAAAAAGAAAAGAACGCCGAGGGATTTGAACTTAATTTTGCCACTAATTATCTTGGGCATTTTTTATTGACCAATATTTTGTTTGGTATTAAATAAACTATGTATTTATCTAATACTTAACGTTATATTGTAATGTGTTTATATGGTAATTATT
Organism: Neelides folsomi; assembly: GCA_034687125.1. Classification (NCBI taxonomy): domain Eukaryota; kingdom Metazoa; phylum Arthropoda; class Collembola; order Neelipleona; family Neelidae; genus Neelides; species Neelides folsomi. The sequence goes on from JAQGBZ010000651.1 coordinate 22,321, forward strand.
CTTTTTTTAATTTCTTATTATTAATCTTATTTATTTTAAATTTTAGAATATTTAAAGAAAACTGTTGGAAGTCGAATCGTCGTTGTTTCCTCAGTTGGTCACAATTTGGCAAATTCACTCGACCTCGATAATTTAAATTCGGAAGTCCATACAATGGAAGCAATGGAATATTACGCAATGACCAAATTAGAGAATATCTTGTTTATGAGAGAAATGGATAAGAGAATGAAAGCAAAAGGAATTAATGTCACAATTAATGCGTTGAATCCAGGAGCTGTAAATACAACAATCGCTGTTGGGGTTAAATTTGATTGGAAATTTAAGCTAATTGGCCTTTTAGGGTTACTCGTTTTAAAGGTAATTTAATATATAGTTAATTAAATAACTATCTAAGGAACTAAAGTTAATGAATGAAAGAACCAAGGATATCTGGTTGATCCATGAATGAACGATGAATGCGCAAGCTACTACGTTTTACTATTACTCTAGTAAATCCTTGGTTCTTTCATTCTCGTTTACACACCCTATCTATCATGAGATTTTTTTTATTTCGAAACCCCGACCTTGTCGCAAGTTTCCCAAAACTTGACAGATTCGCATAAAGTTAATATGTGTATACATAGATATATCTATGTAAATTACGTTGTTTATTATGAAGGCTTGTAAATTTT
>JAQGBZ010000652.1:0-22974 GCA_034687125.1 Neelides folsomi
GGGTCTGCGGGGAGGTAGAAGGAGCCAAAGGAAGGTAAAAACCGAAAAGGTAACATCTTATACTTCCGCACTAGGTATTTCTAAATTAAATGTAATTACAATGTAATTTATTTATATAAAAACAAACATTTATATTAGATGATAGCGAACAAGGAATTAAAATTGGGAAATTATTACTTCAACAATCGAGTGAAGAACAAATTTGGTTTTTGGATTCTCCTTGTTCACCAGTTCATTTTGCTGCAGTTTCAGGAGCCATTAAAATGTTGAAATTTTTGTCGGTCAAAGGTTTCCAGTGTAATGAATATGGAAAGTTGGATGAGAATTTGGTCAAAATTCCTTTTGTAGGGACGAGCAAATTGAAGCCAATTCACGCTGCTGTAATTTCAGGTAATTTTGTTAATTATATGATTAATTATGATTTCATACAAAATGTCATAATTAAGATTTGTTTATATTTAATTTTGATATTGAAGGGGATTTACCCAAAACAGTCGAGTGCGTCAACTTTTTCTTGAACCTTGATGAGGAAAACTGTAATGCTAAAACTTTGGAAGAAGATTCTCAAAACATAAGCTCACGTTATTACAGTAAGCCAATTTTTAAATGTATTACCTAAAAGTTAACGGCATAGTTATTTTTTACTAATTGGAACAACTGCAGCTATAAAATTATAAGTTTAACTAAATATTAGCAAAATAGTTTTTAATAAAAAATTTTGATTTTAATTAAGGGTTCATCAATAATCAAAACACTTCACTTCACCTTGCTGCTTTAAATGGCCATCCAAACGTTCTAAAGGCGCTTTTGGCCTTCCACAACACGGACATTTACAAATTGAATGGAAATGGAGAAACTCCTTTGCATTCACTCGCTGAAAATGGTAAGAATGGGTGAAATGAAAAAGATTGTAATACTAATTCAAACAAAATATTTTTTAATCAAAATACTTTTTTAAAGTTGATTAAAAAACGGTTTATCAATTTTAATTAATCCAGACAGTAAAGCGAGTGTTGAATGTGCGGAAATCATTTTACAACATGTGGATATAGACAAGAATAATTTTTGTCAAATTGCCAACTTTAATAAAGAAACGGCTTTGGACATTGCAGTGGAACACAAATCACTCAGAGTCGCAACTTTAATATTTCAATATATTGGAAGGCCAAATGTGGACTCAAAATGGTTTAAATTTAAATATTTAGATAATTAACATGAAACATAAAAGTCCAATTAATTGAACGAATATTTTATTATAAAGTAAAACAATTATGATAATTGATCAAATGTTCATTTTCCCATAAGGTTGAATGATGAAACAATGGGAATTTTATATAAAGATCTCCTCCAATCTTTGTTCCCAGTTTATGAAAATTCAATTTACGAAATAACAGAAATTCCCTCAAACTTTAAAAACAATTCAACAACAACTGTTTTGATAGAAGCTGAATATGTGTAATTTAAATTAATTGTCATTTAAAAAATTTTACATATTTTTTAAAATTGAAGATTTGCCTTTATTTATAGTTAACATTTTCGGATTATTTATTTCCTTTATATTTAGTAGCATTGTTGGGGGAAGTTTTGTAGAAAGGAATCAACCAGAATCAAAATATTTAAATACTGTTTTAACAGCTTCTTATCCAAGAGGAGTCAAAGAAGAACTTTTTGCCCAACCGCTTATACAAATGTTCTTACAAGAAAAATGGAGGAAAATCTCAAAATTTTTCTGGGCTGGATTTATTTTTCAGGTAATATGTCAATTAGTTTAAATTAAAATATTCAAATTAATGTTATATTAATCGCTTTAACTTTAGTTCCCATTCTTGATTCTGATTCATTTTTAACATTTCAGCTTATATGGTTTGTTCTGTATTCATCAGTAATGTACAATTTCCACATTACATTAGAAGAAACTCACAATTACACTTCAAATGACATTTTAAATGAATCTGAAATTTCTGAAATGATTGAATTTGAAATTGAAAAAATTCCGACTCCTGTGAAATTGATCGTTTGGGGAGTTTTCATCCCGCAGACTTTAATCATCATTATCAAAGAATTCTTCGATTTCAAGTTCAGAGCAAATAAAAGCGAATATTTCAAAAGCATCTCCAACATTCTCCAATGGACTTTCATTTTAACTTCTTCAATCACAATTATTCCAATTATCTTTCCAAACGCATTGAACCGTCAAGTTGTAGCATCTTCTGTAAATTCCAATTAAATGACTTTATTCAAATTTACTTTGGTTGAAAACAATGGTTTGATTTTTCAGGTTGGGATTTTACTCTCGGCTATTCTTTTTACAAGGGAGCTTGGGAAAGTTCCCATTTTTGGAAAATTCAACAATATTTTGAGAATTGTAATTAACATAATATAGAATTTTAAATTTTTCAATTATTTTGTTAATGGCATTATTTTTTTAAAAGGTAACGAGGAATTCATTTGAAATGCTCATTTACTTTTCCGGAATATTAATTTCGTTTGCAGCCGTTTTTCAAGTTTTGATTTCAACCGTTAGTATTTCCTAATAATATATCATATTTTGTATTAAAATAGCTTTTCAAGCTATGTAATTTGGATTTAAAAATTGTTTTCCATGTTTTATTACAAAATATTTTTAAATATTTTAAAGGATGATCAATTTCGACTTCCATTTGGAATTGTGAAAGTAATCGCAATGATGTTGGGTGAACTTGAATATTTGGCAACTTTTCATGAAACCCACGAAGAACGGTTGTATGAGATTGAGCGGATGGTGGGACGAGTTCTTTTTCTTGTTTTTGCCTTTGCTGCTTCCATCATTGTTCTCAATCTCCTCACTGGTCTGGCTGTTTATGATATTGAAGTAAATTAAATTAAATTATTATCTTATAATTATTAATAATTATTTAAATATTAATATTAATTTTTAATAATCAGCGCGTCGTGAAAGATTCTCATATCAGCATGCAAGTGTCAAAAGTGGAACAAATCTACAAATGGGAAATGTTCCTCATCTTTTGTAAAAGGATTTTTGGTAGTAAAATGGAACCTGTGCTCAACTACACCCGGATAGTGAAAACAGAGTTAAGTTCAAAATCAAAGCACTATGAAATTATTACATTGCAATATTTATTTTATTATGTGCTTAATTATTTTAAAATTTACAAAATTAGCCGAACGTAATCAAAGTTATTAATTTCAGAGATGGAGTAAAGCGACAGTCGCGGATGATCTACGAAATTGAAGGGTTTAACTTCAATTGCGGAAAATCTTTTCAACAAGTTTTATACGAAAAGTTCAGAACTCCAGAACTCTTCCAAAATTACCAAATTAATATAAGACCTCTAACTTGATATTTAAATTATTAATTAAATTAATTCTGTATATTATATCATTGTCTTCCAAAATCTATACATAAAAATGTTGAATGTTAATTATTTAATAAAATAACAAATAAAAGAATGACTTTATCATTTACGGAATACCTTACTTTGAAACTATAATTATTAAGTTTACCAATAATTTATATTTATGCATAAATGGGTATAAACAACTTTACCAGCAAAGCAAAAAGTTTAAATACGAATAAGGCATCTCAGGATCTAGTCTCTAACTATTTTATTATTCTTGAGGGGTAAGTTAAAACATTTAGTAAATTCGACTAAGCGTATAGAACTTGAGAAAGAAATAAAGCCACATGTCATGAATTGTCTTGTTCAACTGTTTCGGTCGATTCAAATTTAATTTACAATTGCATTAAAGTTTAATTAAACTCTAAAGATGGCTAGCGTCCAAAGCAGATCAAATTATTTGGGGAGGATTGTCAATTTTTTAAAAAATCACTATATGGCAGGTCGAAAAACCACTTATCGGTTTGATGAACTCATTAAGGGATCCAGTTTGTCTCATATTGATACAAATACACGAACCGTAAGGAATAAACACATTAAATTTAAAATTTTGATCTAATAAGTTTAATTTTTAGCTTGTACCAATTTTTTATTATATTTCTTTTTCAATTTTACAGTGGCTTCTCACCGATGGTCTTTTCGCCCATCCAAAAATCAAAACAACCCCTGAAAGGAGATATGTCTACAATCCGCCACTTCCATGTGTTAATTCTGATGAACTTTATGCTCTCCTCACCAATTACTACAAGTATGGGAAAGGGTTCATCCTCTGGGACGATGTAGTCGATTCACTTGACAATGCTCTAACTATCCTTGAGGTATTTGCTTTTTAAATAACATCGATAATGATCATTTAACAATGAAATTGGTTTCATAATGAATATGCTGAATTGAATTCTAGGAGTTTGAAAATGATAAAAAGATCATCGTGATGGCTCGTGAGAATAAGAAATTCATCGTCTTTAACCATTTCGATGGAGGGAAGAAGAAGGAAGTGAATCCTGACATCGTGAAGCTCTGGCATTCCTGCTCAGTTTCGGGACTCGACGATGCGCGATTGTTCTTGACCCTTGAGAGTCAAGGAATCAAAGGGTTTCCTCCAGATCTTCAACAAAAGCGAACTCCGCTCAAGCGAACTCCGCTTAAAAGAGAGAAGAAGATCAAAGACAACGATTACATGATGAACGTACTCGAACCCTTCAAGGAAGAAGACACTACGATTGAAGGGGAAAAGGTTTCCAGTAAAGATACAAACATCACTATTAATTTTATTTAGCTTCACACATTGGAACATTTTTCTACGATTTTTAGTCCTTTGACATTTTAACATTTTTGTAATGTAGCTCAATGTTTTAATTTCTTATTACTTTGTTATTTGCTTGTCATTTTAATAACTTAATTATATATTATTAATAGTTAAATTATGATTATGTTCATAAAATAACATATTTTATTTTTTATTTAATGACAATTTTGATATACTAAAAATGCTAGTATACATACACAATATATTCTATCCTAATAAATACCTTTTTGTCTATTTCTTACAGTAATACATAAACTAATAAAACATATAATCACAATCGCAAAGTCAATTATTATACCATATATATTAACGTAATACAAAACTAACATTGCGTTTGTATTACACTTAACATTCTTTTAAAAGCATCTATTACCTAATAATTAACCATTATTAATTTAAGAAAATATCATTAAAGATAATTTATTTCAACTATAAACATCTTGAACATAAATAAATAATCTACTTTTAATACATTGCATTGTATGAAATATAAATGCACAATGAGGGCAATGACAAAGGATAAGCTATTTGTCTATAGAGAATCTCAAAATTTAGTCTCATAACAACTTGATATTTAATATTGGGCAATTTAAAACATTATAGATCCTTAAACTTTAAATATTTAATTTATGCGTGTATTGCATATGATCGAAGTATTATATTACATGTTACAAGTTCTTCAAAGACCACAGAGACCCCTTTGAACAAATATTGTCTTTGTTTCAGATTCAGTCATTGAGTTGTCTTAAATTTACGACATTTATTATGACTGATTCCAATCAACAATAGCAATAGGAGAGAGAGACCTCTGCAAAAGTTCGCGATCTCAACTCATCGGATTCATCCTCGACAATTCAAGAGTCAAAGTCTTCCGTAAGTAATTTAGCTACTAATTGATTTTTTACCCAATTAGCTAATTAATCACCCACAAAATGCAGTCCCTCCAATATTAAATTAATAAATGTATTGCGTATTTTATAATTAGTAAACATTTCTTAAATTTTCCTAATCCATCATGGTACATTTTTGTATTTGGTCTTGAAATTGGTTTACTAGGTCGGAGATTAAAATATCATCACTCTCTGACCTCTGCTTCGACTGCATTGATCTTCATTGAATTGAAGGATTAAAAAGATAAAGGTATGAAATTAAAATTTTCCATGTTCCTTTGTCCATTTCACTTATTTACTTTTGATTTCATTCAAATGTCTTTGACCTCATTACTCGTAACGTGTACCCTAATTCTATTTTTACTCATGTTATGGTTTTATTTTTAAAGGATAAGTTGGAGAATTAGGAAAAATGGGATTGAAGAATCATCCGTTGAAGAAAGTTCGAAATAGGTCAACGAGTCTAAGGATCAGCACTTCATATGGATTCTCAAATGAAATCGAAAGAGCACGCGTTGCTCTATTGTATCAAAACTTTTTGAAGGTAGAATAACCGATTGTTGGATTTTGTTTGCATTCTATTACATCCATTTCATTACAATTCATCTAATTCTTTGATTTTTTCCATCAATTGATTTGGTTTTTCTCTATATTACATAATTTTATAAGCTACATTGATTCAATTTAATTATTTAGGTCCAATACAGTCCAGAAAAAAAGCGCAAAGCGGTTAATTTGGCCCCAGAAGAGAATGCCAAACGAATGAAAAGCATTGAAGTTGCTCAGCCGAAGTTTGATTCGGAATGTAACGAAAAGTCTGATGTTAGTATCGATTACTTCCAATACGACCAACCCGAGGCATCAAGCTTCAACGACATGAAATCACCGATTGCCAAGGAGGAACCAGAGCAGATTTCCCAAACAGAGGAGGACACCGAAGAACTTCTCTTCTCAGAACCAATGGAGTCCAATCCAGATGAGATCAAACAAGAAGACGATGTTAAGAAGGAGGAAAATGTGAAGGAAGAAAGCGATGACGAGGCCGTGAAAATTGTAAAAGAAATGAGCGATGTCGAGACGGATGAAATTGCAAAAGTTCAGAGCGATGCCGAGACGGATGTAAATGCTGAATTTCAGAGAGATGCCGAGACGGATGAAAATGCAAAAGTTCATAGCGATGCGGAGACGGATGAAATAATAAATGTCGAGACATTGGAGAGCGATGCCGAAACTGATGAAAATATTGAGAGTGATGACGAAGTACCAGAAATGGAACGACGCCATGTGGAATCTCCTTCGACTCATCAGGTGAGATTGGATGAAATGATCAGCGTTGTTAAGGCCATCACTTCTCCTTCTAATGCCAAAGCTACGACGCCTGAACTCTATGGAACTTTGATGAGGTCTGGAGTTGGAAATCTTTGTAAAGTGGTCAAAAACCTGACGAGCATTTTTGATCGATCGGGACCTTCTGGGACTGGGAATCAGTGAGTTGAACAAATGAAAACTTAAAACTTATTCTTTCTATATTCATTATATTCTTTTACAATTTTTATATATTATGAAAACATTAGTGAATTACACGTGTGGAATTATGTGTTTTACAGTTTACAGTAACAGCTATTTAGATTTAGCTAATCACAATTAATGTAAATTTAAACAATGTTAAAGCTTTTTCGTAATGTCCATTGCTGCCCATTTGAAACTTTCAGTTTATTTAGTACAATAAATATGTAGTTAATCTTAAATATATTATCTTATATATTTAATATTTATATTTATAAATAATATATTCATTTTATCCTCATTTCCTTTGTGAATTTTATTTTATTATTTATAAAACATCATATTAAATAAAATCTTTAAATTTATCTTATTAATAATCAATTTATGATAATGAAGTTAACTCAACTTATAACTTTTGGAATTTAGAAGAGCTCTTTAATATTTTTGCAATTTGGATTCATACTTATGTATTTTAGGTATTTAATTTTGATGAATAAATAAATAATTGGATATTTTATAAAAAATGAAATTCAATTATTTAATCACATCAAAGATTTTTATTGTTTTCATTTTATTGCACTAAATTACATTAAATTATGCTTAATTACAATTAGAATTAATTGTCATTTAGTCATTAGTTTCATTAGAATTAAATTTTAAAGCCTTCAGGCATGAGGAGGATTTGAAATTTCTTCAGAATGGTCACTGCTTCCATTTTTATTCCTAAAGGTATTGAGTCGAGCAAATAAATATTGTTTGTCGTGTCCTTCGAGAACCAAGAGATGCTTCAAACTGGCGACCATCCCGCGATTTGCTTCACCAACCCAGCGGAAATAAAGCAAGAGAGAAAAGACAATGAGAAAGACCACAACAGCGGGATAACACAACTGATCCAAAACTTCTTTGCTCCTTTTCATTATCATTCCTTCGTCTCCGATTACGTTCCATGGAACTCTAATAAGGTTGATCAAAATGGATTTAAACATTGTAATTAGATTAATACAGGTACATATGTTACTTATGTAAATAGTATTATAGTTAGTTTTAAAGATATTTAGTATTACTTTTGGTTTCGAAAAGGTCCACACTCTTTGGATGGTTCCATTGCAAGGATGACAAATGCGATTGGAACAACTGCGGAAACCAATGACGCAAGTTGAACAATTCCTAAAGGTAAACTCCGATTTCCTCTATTTATGAAAAATTATAAATTACAACTTTTATAAATAATAAGGATTATTAATAATTCCATTTAATGTTTAATTTACTTAAAAATCCTCGGCGTTCCTTTACAATTAATCAAAATTGATATTTTCTTTAGATAGAAGAGAAGGAAGAAATACAAAGTGGAGATGATTGGAAGCATCGGAGCAAAGTAAACTCCAATCCAAGTGAAAGTCTGAATGTAAATTCCATCTAAAGCTTCATGAAGGCAGTTGAATCTCAAAAGGCCAACTTTCTCGCAGTGTTTCGAACATCTCAAGCATTTGCCTATTAAGATCCGCAGAGGTTCAAAGAACAATGTGATGGTTGCTTTGAATAGAATGTCCACAAATAAAAGCCTAAGGAAAAGTAAGTGATTAAGTAAATTGACTTTAGTTTAAACTTTAATGTTGTTGGATTTCTATTAAAATGAAGATAAAGTACTTGTATGCAAACTGAGCATAAATGGATTCCCAACAGGGTAATCGTTCCTTCAATCCGACTGAAGTCCCCTTGGTCCATTCTGAACAATTTGCACAAGAAGATTTTTCCACTTCACAATAACTGGCAGTGTAAATTGCAAAAATGCATCCGCCCAAGGAAGCAATGAAAAGAAGAAGACTCCGAATCAAAATTAACGTCGCTCGTGTACTTTCCCCAACATTCTCAATGCTCCCAAGCTAAAAGTAAATAAATCATTTATAACATATTTCGATTTAACTCATTATACTTTTATAATATAGAGAAATCATCAATCCCAAGATCAAGAAATTAACTTTTTAATTTATTTTTAATTTACAATTCGGAGGAAAATTCTTAATGCGAAGTTTGTAAAAAGAAGTGCAGCCGGAGCAGCAAGATTGTAAAGGAGATTTTCATATTCAAGAATCTCAGGTTCATTTTGTTTCTTCAGAGTTTCTCGAGTCAATTGAAACATTGAAATTCCAATTGTAAGAACCAGAGCCAAAACAACAAAGTTGACGAAAAACCGAATTCCCCATACTTTCAGAACGTCTCTTTTCCCAAAGTCTTCTGTTTCTTCCTGAATTTAAAAAAAAGAATGCCTTGATTAACGAGTAAGAAATGAACCTCATCAAAACTTTAGTATTAATTTTAATATTTTCTATTATTAAATTTTATTCAAATAAAGTATTTATTACCCTTTGAAGTTCTTCTTTAAGAACGGATTTCATCCGATGGACCAAACTCTTTCTTTTAAACTTTGACCCACTTTCAGAATCAGTTGATGATTCCCAGCCAGCCAAGATGAGATTTGAATATTCATAAGTGAGTCCTTCCTTTTTCAATATCGAATCCTGTTCAAATTTAATTAAAAAAGCTTTTTAAAATTTATTAACTATTCACTTATTATATAGGACGTAGATGTTGCAGATGAATTATTAAAAACAATTAATTTGGTTTTTACTTTTGCTCCTTTGCAGATCCTAATGAGGATGAATATGAAGCTGAAGGTAAAGATAAAGAAGATGAATGCAATGTAAACCACAGCTTCTTCATATGACCAATTTCCAAACAAATTGTGGATTCTTCCTCGTTCAAAAAACCCATAAAAGAAAGGACTTCGCTCCACCAACTTGAATTGCTCTCCGAGCTCAGCAATTGGGTCAGAAATTTCATACAAACTTCGGTTTAATTTAGGAAATTCCATTTTGTATTTGATGCTGCAACATTCTTTGATCATGCTTTGAGACATTGCAATTTCTGTATTATTTCCATCTAGAATAAATTTTATTTAATGAGCTAATACCACTGTATAGTAGTTAAATCGAATATGGTAACTATGTAATTAGTAATTATATTGGTAATTATAGTTATTTCGAATATGAGGAATTTGACTTTACTATTTGGCAATTGGCAATTAGCATCTAAGAGAGTCATCGGCTCAATTTTAGGAAACAAATAAGGAACGAGGATTGTTGAGAGTGAAATGGTGAGAGCGAAGTTGAGGAAAAGACTCCATTTGGTTAAACGAAGAGCCGCAGCAATTTCAATTCCCCTTCTCCGCTCCACGCCCTCGATGGATCTATTCCAAAAAATGGAATTTCTTTTCCATCTCCCCAAAGTTTTCTTCAAACTTTCCATCGCTTTCATTCTGTGCCAGCAAAGAAGGCTCAGGCCTTTGAGTCTCAGAATGGGAATGGTCTGAAATTAATATAAAATTCTCATTCAATTACCAACCCATACACTTGCGATCTCTACTTCTCTACCATAGGCATAGTTGCGTCTTTAAAATAATACACAATTGAGCAGTAATTACTTAATTGAGGCTTGATTAGCTTGATTAGTTAATTGGCATAATTGGCAAATAATTTTAAACGAAGTGAAAGTATTGAATTAATAATGGATCTTTTGCAATTGGTGCAATATTGAGGTAATTACCATTAATTGAGATTTGAGTTCTTTCTTTTGTGACATTGGCACCGGCATGGAACGAATTTTTTGAAGTTCCTCGTAAGTTGTTCGTTCGTTTGGTATCGTCAAATCAGCGAGGTCTGGAATTCCATTAATTGTACAATCACCTCGATGATCTCCGAGCGTTGACAGCATAGTTTGATTCTTCCTCTGCGACTGCCGTCCTTTAAACCCAATGTTTAAATAATAATTATTTACTTTATTACTTACTATATTATTTACTTATTGCTTTAAAGTTAAACTATTAGTATTTTAACTGTTTTTAACTAACTATTTGTATTTCCATTTAATGATTAAACTCACCATGATGAATTATTGAGTTTCTCCTGGCTGTCTGGGAAGGAAGCGCTATGTTAAACCTCGAAGATCTTGTAGGTCCCCCAGTTCCAGAAGGATAACTTTCTGTGTAAAATTCTCCTCCTGCTTCCTCCCACACATCTTTACGAACTTCTCGTTTTCCACTTCCAGACATCTTTATTAATTATTATTCACTAAATTATCTAATTACTAGAAACAAGGTTAGTTAAACTAAATGGATTTTATTCTTCAATTGTCAGAGTTTGTGAATTGAGTGCTGGGTGTGAGTCTTGTGAGGGATTTTGAGTGAACTGAAGGGATGGGAAATTTCCTGGTCTTGCGCTTTCCCTCTCGCCGCTGGAACTTTCCCCTTCTTTATAACGATGAGTTCGGAAAGGGGGAAAGTATTATGCCAAAGCGACCATAGGTCCATTCTTACATTATATCTTATATGTAGCATAACAATGAAAAGAAGAGTATCAATAGAACCAATGTGGAAAACATTGTGAGTGTCATAAAAGATTATGAACATAATTTGCGAATCTATTATTTTTAAACTATTCTGTAATTTACAGATTAATTGAACGTATATAAAAGATTAAGATTTTTGACTAATATGATTACATTAATTACTGCTGTACTACTTAAATGTTTATTTGTACTTAAATGTTTATCTGTACTACTTAAATGTAAAAAATTAATGTGGCGTGTATATATACAAGTTTTACTTTATTGGCTCAATTAATTAATGGCCAAAGGTAAATAAACTTAAAAATATATAAAGTTCTTTAAATTTAATAGACATAAACTGCGGCTATAATCTATAATCTTTAATTAATTTAATTAATTTTATTCTATAAATCAAAACATGGATTTTTATAGTATGTCTTGATTTGAATTAATTCAAATATGATTATGATTAAACAACTGCTTACAATCAATCTTTGATTAAACATTATAATATTATGTATTTATTTATTTGTAAGCTACTAGATTTTGTTTACTAACAATAAGTATTGCACGTAAGTTTGTTTAAACTCCAATTAAAACTTGTTGGATTAAATTATTTTAAATGTTCATAAGTTCATAAGTGGAGCATTTGAAATGTTGAAGTATCTTTTCCTCTTATTTTTAGGCGTCGTAGCTTCTGACTATTGCAGTGATTCTTTACCCGAACATAATAAATACAGAGCTTTACACAAATCCCCGCCTTTGAAATGTAGCGCCGAGGTGAATAACCAAATACACTACTTCATTAATTATCATTTATTAAACGCAATTATCTTAACTAAATAGCTTAATATTCAAACTAATGCCTAAACATTTATAGATTTCTAAAGTAGCCCAAGAATATGCTGACAAACTCGCCGTGAATTGTGATTTTAAACACAGTGGGAATTCAAAATATGGAGAAAATTTGTACATGAATGGAGCATCATCAGAAGCTCCTACTGAATCAGCGTCAGCTATCAAATCCGTCAAGTCTTGGTACGACGAAGAAAAGTGTTACGATTATTCTAAGCCTGGATTCACATCTTGCAAGGCCACAACTGAATGTAAAAATTGCGTCGTTGGACATTTCACTGCCGTAGTATGGAAAAAGACGATTGAAATTGGAGTTGGAGCTGCGAAATGCAAAACGAAGCAGGGCAAGTTTTTCAAAACGGTCGTTGTTGCAAATTACAAAGAGCCGGGGAATAGTCAAGGACAATTTCCAGAGCAAGTTCTTAAGCCATAATACCTACATGTATTATTTTTTCAATATTGTTATATCTTATCTCTGTGATAAATAATAATTTTATTTTATATTAAAACAACAATCAACTATTCATTAAGATTATAAAAACCAATTCATTTATTGACACATTCATATTATACTCGTAAATATTTATAACGTTATATTTTAATAATACTTAATTCGTGTATACATGTTGCATGCATAATTTAATATTTAAATAAATTTTTTAATCCAAATCATAAAATACAATACGTGTGTTACATTTCCATAATTTTCTGACAAAATTTTTCTTTTCTGAAATATTATCATATGCATTATATATTATAAATGTAATTATTTGTTAATAACTAATAAATATTTTTACTTCATTGAAAATTTAAATAAATAATTGAATTAAAATAGCAAAGGTCAGATTCCTATGTTAAAATAAATTTTAATCTAATGAATTATTTAAATTATAAATGTGATGAAATATTTAAATGTGTAACATCTGTCAATTTTAATTTGTTTGACTGTTAAATGATTCTTATTTTAAATAAAAATGAAGTATAAAAGGCAGCTTAATATCCAAATCATAAACTTTAAAAATATCTAAAGATGAAATTGTTTTTACTCTTTGCTTGCTTCGGTTTTGTCGCTTGTGATTTTTGCACCGATTCTCTCCCAGGACATAACAGTTTTAGGAAAGATCATCATGTTCCCCCTTTGACGTGCAATCCGATCGTAATTAATATACTTATCAGATTAAAATAATTATTTATTATATAACATTTTTAATTTTCAAAAATATTATTAAAATCACACCTACATTAACAGGGTGGACTTTAAAGTTCTCAGCTTTTGTAATTCACAATAATTTTTAATGCAGTGATTTTTAAGACCACCCTGTACAAGGTTGTTTAATTTTTACTAAATCTTTTTATTCTAATCTATCCTTTAGATTTCCAAAGTCGCTCAAGACTTCGCTAACCAACTCGCAGAAACTTGTGATTTTAAACATTCTGGCAATCCCAATTATGGTGAAAATTTGTACATTGCTGGAAGCACAGTGGCAGCTCCAGCAGAAACAACTTGTGCAATCAATTCAGTAAAATCTTGGTATTCAGAAGTGAAATGCTACGACTTCGCAAATCCTGGATTTAATTCATGTTTGAAAACTCCCGAATGCCAAAACTGTGTCGTTGGGCATTTCACAGCTGTCGTATGGAAAAATACAACCGAAATCGGTGTTGGAGTTGCAAAATGCAAAGCAAAGTCTGATCAATATTACAAAACCATCGTCGTTGCAAATTACAAAGAAAAGGGAAATTTCATTGGCCAATTCCAAGATCAAGTTCTTAAGCCTTAATTTCTTTAAATGTTCATTTCAACTTTACAATAAATTTTTAATATTAATAACCAAATAAAGTAATAAAGCAATCAATGCAATATAATTTATAATGCAAACATAATAAAAAGTACACCGAGCATGTTTACAAAAGTTTATCAAAAAAACTTTTTTAATAATTTTAATTTATTCATTATTCGATATCTTGAAGAGGTTCGGGGATTGCCGACAATGGAATGAGTTCATGTATAGCTTTTTTCCATTCTTTCTTATCAGTTCCGAATACTTGAGTTTGAGCGACTGTTTTCTTTTTCACTACGCCACTCAAAGCTTTAGATAAAACATCTATAAATGTTGGTGCTGAAAATCATGTAATTTAGATTAATGATTTAGGTAAGTTTATTTTTTTAGATATGTAGATAAATTTAGATAAACATTAAAAATAATAAAAGTTTCAGTATTAAATCTATTAGGTAAATCAGTTTTCAATATTACCATTAATAATTATGTATTTTGAGTGCTGGGGATAATTTCTTTCTATTGTTGCAACAATTGTGACCATAAAGTTTAATGCTGATAAATTCATAAATAACATATTAGGTATTTAATATTCAATTTTAATGATAAAAATAAAACTTTCATTTAAATAATAAATTTTAAGTAAAATAATTAAGATTATGTAAAATTCTCACTTCTAATTGAAGCAACTTGAGCTAAAGAAAACTCATTTAAGTCGCAAATGAGGATAAGTCGAGTTGCATTGGACTTTTTAATTTCTTTAATTGCAAGTTCGATTTTTGAAATGATGAATTTGAACAATTCCTTTCTTTGCCCTGTAGCGACCATTGAACGAATATCCCATTTACCAACTTCAGCATAAACAACTAATGATTTATAAAACAAAATGGCTTCATGATTACAAAAAATTAATAAAGTAAACATATATTTATAAACAGAATAAAATTTAATTGTATTTAAACACTTATGACTGAATAATTTGTAAATTTATACTATAAATATCTGATTTGATCAATTTATAATAAGTAAATTATGCTTTATTCTGACCGGGTTCGCCTTCTTTTGAAAATCCAGTAAAATTAAATGGGAAATCTTTTGGATCAAAAGGAGGTTTGAAATCAATAAGTTTTTCAATGTTATTGATTCTCCTCCAGATTAATGAATTCAAAATTGAATCCACGGTTTGATTCAAATTCATTTCGTCGCCTTAATAAAATATTATTTATTATATATACATTTTTATATATAAACTTAAGATATTTCTGTTTTATTGGCAACATTTTTTACTTTGGATCCATTTATGCAGAAACTCATCGGTCGTTTCTTTCAACCATTTTTGTACAAATTCTTTACTTTCCGTTCCATTTTTAATTCCCTCAATTAACAACTGTTCCCTCAACTGAAAATAAAAATGTAATTAATTGTTGAAATTGTTTATTTCAACATCAAAATTAATAAATTTTACCAACTTTATTAAGAGTTTCTTTGTCTTCATTGGTGAGATCCTTTGTTTGACCAAATGCACAATTAGAAGAAAAAATAAGAGCAATAATAGTAATCATAAATAAATTGGCCATTTTATAATAATTAAGTATTTAAAATAATAAAAGATTATTTTTAATTTGGTATGCTTATATTTTATTTTGGCTCAATTAACCAAAATCAAAGATCCAGTGTTTTTAATGAATAAAATATTTTATTTCGAAGCAAAGGTTTAATACACTTTTAATACGTCACTCATGAGAATTTGCACCTAAACAAAATCATTTCCACCAATTATTCCTCTATAATTTATTCTTGTTAACATTGAATGCGACTTTACATGATATAGAGAAAAGTGGACAAACTGGATTTTATTTAAATTCATTGATCTTCAGAAGGATAAAAAGTTCATTGCATTTAAGATTACTATTGAGAAAAGAAGTTTGAGGGACAAATACAAGAAGCTCGTAAAATTTTGAAAATGTTTTATGGTTTTTTCGGTATTTATTTTCATGGCCTCTGGATTTTGTTCAACTTAAAGATGAGACAATGGACAAAAAAGCAAAGCAAAGATTATTTGCAATGTTGTAGAATAGGATTTTTTTGGTAAAAGTTTGAAATAAAATTGAATAATGGTTTTCTCGATCATATGTTATTAAACTTAATAATATTGTATAATATAATATACAATATTATTATCATTAATATTATTGCATATTATTTGGATTGTATTGTTTATATTGTAATAAATGAATCATATGTAAGTACATAATACATAAAAGCTACATTGCATTTTTTAATTGTATTCTTTTATCAGCAATGTCTTGTATTGTTATTAATCTGGATTAGTGTTTCATTATATTTATCAGTATTTGTGATATCTTCCAAATAAAACTTTTCAAGTAAAATGAAAATGAAAAATAAAAGATCACAGATCACCAAGCTCATGGCTATTAAATGATAAAATTACATAATTGCAAATTATTTAACCAAATAAATTATATGTCCATGTGGATTGCATATATACTTACAGTAATAGTATAGGGGAAACTGAGTACAGTTGGCACAAAAAATTTTAAGGTTAATTTTAGAAGCTTTATGATCATGGTCAGACAGTTTATGTAATAAACATGTTTAAACCTCGGATTAAGGGGAAATTAATATTTTAATAAATTTTGCAATTAATTAATCATACAAATTATCACACAAGTTTCCACATATAAAATGGCAATTTTATTCGTTAAATCACAGTTAACTTTTAAACTTGATTTGAGAAGCAATATAGACAATGAAGACTTTTGTCGCAATTGCCCTTATCGCCTTCGTGGCCCTTACCGGAGCTAACTCCATTGGTAAATTAAATACTTTTCACTTTTATTCAAATACAATAATTTTAAGAATAAATAATCAATTAACAATTAATTTTAAATTATAGGAAAACTTGAACAAACTCTTTCATCATCCTCCTCCTCAACCACCACTCCACCACCAATGATCGGGTGCGACAAGGACTTTGGCTGCGAGGACCTCCCCAACGGAGATTACAGAAATCCATGGGACAATGAGTGCAATTCATTCATTGCCTGCTCCAACGGACACATGTACGTCATGCCATGCTCAGATGGACTTGTCTTCGACCAAATGAACAACAAGTGTGTCTGGCCAAGTGATTTCGAATGTGAGCCATGTGACAAGGAAGAATGAAGAGAGGAAATCTTCGTCCATCTCCTCCATCTCCTCCCAAAACTTTCACTCTCCAAATTAATGAAGGGTTCTTGAACTTTTTATACTTATACATTTATATCAACAACAACGTATAGGTATGTAAATGTATGACTAGTTTCATTTCAATTCTATAACTCGCTCATGCATGAGAATGCATGCATTTAAACATGTTTATTCCATAAACTGTCTGATTATGATCATGGTCAGACAGTTTATGTAATAAACATGTTTAAACCTCGGATTAAGGGGAAATTGATATTTTAATAAATTTTGCAATTAATTAATCATACAAATTATTACACAAGTTTCCACATATAAAATGGCTGTTTTGGCCATTTCACTCATTCCTAGTATTTGTTCATTATTTTATTTACAAATGGAATTTTGAAATATTTTAATATTAATGTAAATAATAAAATTTTTCATTTTAAACAGATGGATTGGAGACTATGCCTCAAACAACACCGCCACTACCGGAACCATGCTATAAAAGCTGCACAGGTGCACCAGACGGGAATTACCAAAATCCAAATGACCCAGAGTGCAATACTTATATGGCTTGCGTTTCGGGTACCACGTACATTATGCCATGCCAAAATAATCTCGTCTTTAACCAAACTGAGAATAAGTGTCTCAGTGACTCAACATACTCCCTTTGCTCTTAGAGTACATCTACACAACTAGGTATACCATAAAATTATCCTGACCCTATTGAATTATCATATGTACCAAATGATTCAAATGACGATTATTGAAATATATAATTTTCCCCTTAATTATACTTTATATTATATGTACTCCCGAAATAGATTTTGTGAAGAATAAATGTTCCATAAACTAAATCAAAGCAATTTATTTAATTAATATAAAATTTTAAACTTTGAGACATTTCTTTATTGGATCGTTCATATATCATTCAAATGTGCCCAATTTTCAATATACCCATTTAAGGTTTAAAAATATGCCTCTTTTGGAATTCAAACAGCCCACATTTTTCCACATGATGTTTACCCTTGCAAATCAACTAATATTATTTCTAAGTTATTTACGAAATTAATTCTGCATTTATTTGAGTATTATTGGATTTATTATGTCTTTGTTAAAAAATCGACTTCATTTTAAAACCCATCTTCAATTATAATTTTCTCCTCATAATTTGGATCTCCTGCTATAATTTCGTATAGCGATTCCGTACATTTCCTTACAGTGTTTAAAATAATTCCGACTCTTCTGTCCAAAGCTTCTAAATGTGGTTCTAACAGGATAGGATTCAAAGGATCTTTCTTCATCGAGTCTCTCATAGCATTACTCAGATGATAAGGCCCGTTGTGGAAACTAAAAAAGAATAAAAATTTTATATTAGACAGATATAATAATTAATTTCGAATAATTAATATTCGATTAAAATATTATAAAATTTAAGATTATTTTAAAATAAGAATAATTTTCATATAAATTCTATACTTAATGAGTTTCTCAAGTGTTGATTTTCTTATAAGGCAACATTGTCTAACTGGAGCGAGAATGGAAAGTTCATCATGGTGAGGTTTCCCAAAAGCTCTTCCTTGATCAACATTAACGATAAAAGTGTCATTTCCAAATTCATCAAAAGTTTCATAGTGATGTCGGTCCATGTTCCCAGATAGGAAATCGTAGATTGACAGGTCCATCATGTCAAGAAGTCTTCGTCCTTTATCATAAGGAGGAATTGTCCTGATTATGTCACAATAATCATCTTCTTCCTCCCATTGAGCTTTTCGGTTTTTGTTGTAAGCTCTTCGCCAAGGACTTCTCCATTCCCTTCTATTCGCAAGGGCTACAAAACAATAAATTAATCTTGGCACAATTTATGAAATATTTAAAGTGGATCAATTAATAAAATAATAAGAAATTTTATTTTAATTAAGGTTATCGTTTTGATTAATAAATGTTTACGTCTTGGGGGCAAATAAGCAGCCAAAGATCCTTCAATTAAATCAGGCTTCCCGCAAAATGCATGTCCCGAATCGCAATAATAGGAACATTTCCCATGGAAGCAAAAATTATCTGCGGGAGATTTAAAAAACGTTTTTCGAAATTCTGAGTCTGCAAGTGGAAAAATCTCTGAAGTGATGCTGATCAATCTCCCAACAACTGGTGGACATCTGAATGAAAATTATTGCATTTTAAAACATATTACAACCATATTAAACATAATATTTGTATTTTAAATAATTACTTAAATAATAATAAAAATTTGTATTTAATGAGTTTTATTAACCGTTTATATCCTAAAACTTTGTCCAAATGATAAGCAGCAATTTCTGCATTGTGTCGTTCATAATCACTGAAATAAAAATGATCTGGAAGTGTTTCCTGTTCCCGGCCGAATCTCATGGGTTTAAACATTGATTGAGCTCCAGAGCTAAAATTCATAACGAGCTTCAACTGCGTCCCGCCAAGGCGCTGGTCCAAATGAACGATTTTCGCATTGGCCATTTCATCCAAAAGTTCTTCGACCATTTCGTCATCTTCGTACAATTGCTGTTTGCTCACCATGTAATGAAATCTTTCGTGCGCTGGCAACCCTTGAATTAAACTAAAAATGCGAACATAATTTTGATTTAATTACATATTAATAAAAAATATATTCAAAATTAATAATTAATAGATTACTTCAGGGACCGCTCTAAAAAATAATTAAAATAATAATTAAAATAATAAAAATTAAGAATGCTTACTCGACATTTAATGATTTCAAATTTGCAACATTTTCATGATTTCTCTCAGCACTATAATCTTCTTTATAAGCAAAATCCTTTTTCTCGATGATTTCTTTCAAGTCCCAAAAATCATCAAAAGTGTTTATTTCTGGATCTTCCTCATTTTTATCTTTTTCGGGGTTGCCCTTGCTAAATGTAAAAATATATTAAATCTTATGGTTTAATTTTTAGAAAATTATTTAAAATAATTAACGTACTTTACTTTAGGTGATTCTTTGGGCTTCTTTTGAGGGGGATCAAGTTGCTCATTTAAATTAAATTCCTCATTTGGTTTTTGTCCTTTGACATATTGAACAATTCCATCTCCTTCTGCCGAGATTCCGCCCAATTGGACGTGAAGCAAAAGGAAAATGGTCAAAACCACTAAAGATGCCGAAAGGCAAAAGCCTAAACGGCCCTTGAACTTCATTTAAAATATTTCACTTTAATAAATTAACTCAATGTCAAAAATATTAAGTTAAAACTAACTATTAAAGTTAAATTAATGTTACATTAATGTTTAATAAACTACAGTAGCAATATGTTGGACTTCATTTTAAACAAGTTTTACAGTTATTGAAATATTTTAATACTCGTGTTTGAAAGAGTAAATTATTGAATAAAAATAATTGTCATTTCCTTATTCGCCAATGTATGAGTTTGTCCATTTGTCCTTAACGTCCCCTTTATCTTTTTTTATCTCCCGTCCCGATAGTGAAATCTCTTCATTAATCAACCAAAATATACATGTCTGTAAAAGTTATCATTGAATGGAAAATAATTTGATGTGGTGATTTATGCCCTATTGCCCTATTGCATTGTATAAATATGCACGAATCATTTAAATCAATTTTACATTCATTATTAATTAAATTTACATTATTGGTTTACTTTTTATTTATTTGATAATGAAAAAGTCGATTTATCAATTTAAAATTAATATTCTGTAAACTTATCATTATAATATTATTTGCAGAGTATTCATTACAAGTTGGTTAATTAGTTAATTATAGAAAACATTGATATTGATACACGATCTGTTGATTAATACCACTTTCAAAGTATCTTTTCATGTACCTGAAACCAAAACACTCATGTTTGTAGTATTTTTTATAAATTTCGATTGAATCCATATTTGAAGGGCTGAAAGGGAATTGTATTTATTTATATGAGATAAGTATATTCGAGTATTTAATTAACTGTTCGATTGGTTCTTGAGATTTTAAAATGATAATATTTTTAACTTTTCCAATTAAGAAAGAAATTTAAAATTAATTTAAAACTCAAGTGTCCTTTCACTTATTATAAAAATATTTAATGTTAATCAACATCATAAGTATCCAATTAATGTTAGAATGTTGAAATTAAAAATACTTTTGAGTACTACAATGTAAACTATTTGTCTGTACATATATGACCTTTGCTTGTCTCTAAATATTATTTAATAATGCGTTTCATGAAACATCTTCAATAAAACTGATGCAAATTTTTAGTTCAAAATACTTAAAATTATATTATGTAATGAGTGATGCAATTAGTAAAATCATTTTAATTGCGTCATTATCATCAAACTGACTATCAAAATAATTCGATCAACCAGGAATATTGTAATATTATTAATATTACACAAAATACAGTACAAAGGAAAGATTTTTTTACAAAACAATTTCATCAATATGGTATAGGTATAGTATTGAATATTGAATTTTATGCCTCAATAAACCTGGAGTTGTGTTACAGCATATTAAATAATAAATATCAATTTTTAACTAAAAATAAAATGTCCATTAAATGCCAATTCACAAACTATCAGAAATCATATTTATTTAAACCCTTAAAGTAGGTGAACTTGTAACTTCGAAGCTCTTACAGAGATTAAATATTTAAGTTTTGAGGAATGAATAATAAAATAAGAAAGGATTCATTTTCCATAATTTTGAATATATCAGATACATAAAATATAATTACATGCAAATAATCATATTAATCTGCTATAATTCATTTTAGTAAATTGTGATTTACTAGTAGTATAATATAATACTTATAAAATAATATAGTATAATGAATATATTATATATTATATTAATTTAGCTAATGTGCTTAACAATAATGCTTTAAACATAAGGATTGAAAGTCCGTATGAATAAGCAAATGAGTTGGCGTCTATGAAATTAAAATCACTTTTATCTCTGTTGAGCAATCAAATAACTAAAAGTACTTTAAGAATGACGTATTTAATTAATTTTTGATCAGAAATTTGAAGAGTGTGATATCACAGTAAAAATCATCCTAAACCAATGTACCAAATAATTCAATCTTCCACAAAATAATTAAATTGATATCTAAACTTCTCTACTACCAAGATATAGTAATTAATAACACTCGTGATAATTAGAAAATTATTTTTAATCAATATGCATAGATCATTTTTATCACCCAATTAACAATTAAGATATATTCATTAAAGTCGTCATTCCTAAATTAATGAATAAAATGAAAAGTTATAAAATAACATAGCTCATATGTAAATTGATTTTGTTATCTCTCGAAATTTGTCAGTTTTTCTTGTACCTTGACCAAATCAATTATAAATCATAATTGAACTTGGCCGATTGAAGTCATCTGAAACCACTTGAGGGTCGATGGAATCCACCTTTTTTATCTCTACCAGAAGAAGCATCTAAAAACGTTTTAAGCCCAAATTTGCCAATTGTATAAAAGGGGATTTGTTTTCCCAAATTGCAAGTTACGACCAGACGATCAGAGAACCTCATAAATTGCGATAGATCATTTCATCAACTCAAAATGAATACTTTTGTCGTAGTTGCCTTTGTCGCCTTCGTGGCCCTTACCGGAGCTAACTCCATTGGTAAATAAAGATATTTTTATATATAAATTGTACAATAAATT